>JAFVLL020019114.1:0-36706 GCA_021397915.2 Tor tambroides
TGTGGTCATAGAATGAGTAAACATGTTGACGGTCACAATAGTGACCGGTGGGATAACAGTGAATTTAGGTATACAATATAATCCAATGGCAGTTGCTAGTGAAAATTACAATAAAATGTTGCACTAAATTAAAAATTAAAATGGTACAAAAATTAACAATGATGTTGAAATGCTCGTAGCATTAATATAAAAATTTGATGTTATATTTTACAAAAAATAACAATTTTGAAATGCGGTGATGGTTGAATTTTTTTGTTTTTTATCTCAGTGTTTTTATCAATGTTGCATAAGGTTTTTTTATGCATAATAGTAACCCTAGAATGTGATCAAACAGTTTAAAATAGCTGGGCTAAGATATATAACAATTTTTATGACTGCAGAAAAATGTTATTTCAGTACACACATTATCCCACCAGTCACTATTGTGACCGAACATAAAACATAATTTTTCGCACACTTTTCCAAAAAAACAAAACAAAACAAAAAAAAGATTATTGATTATTTCAAAGGGTTACTTATGACACATCATTTGGATATTTTCATGTCTGGGAAAAATTTGGGATTAAACGGGTTAAAGACTTTTCCAAGATGACACATGGTAAGCTTTGAATTTCAATACATTATAGTGCAATATAGTAACAGAGGCTTGTATTGTAATATTTATTGTATATTTGAATCCATTTCTGCTACTAAAGCCCAAAATATGCTTTTATACATTTTTGTACATGTACGCTAGCGTATGCTTACAGTCGGATGCATAGCCTTTCAAAATATACTCCATTTGATAGCGTGAACGAAGTCAGGCGGTCGACACATGCGCTCTAGAAAGCTTCATCTTTCAGTTTAGTTTTCTACTGTGAAACAGCGGCCTGGGCCAGTGTTGTCACCTTGCGGAACACCTGATTAGTGCAAAACAAATTCAGTATGCATGTGCAACTTGAGTGTACAAAGTATGTGTGGTTACAAAAATCAGGTGGGTATACTATATGCGCATACTATTCTGACAATGAAATTTGTGCCACGCGCACTGTATGCATACACTAGCGTACATGTAAAAAAATTTAAGTATACTTTGGGCTTAATACCGTATGTTCATGTTTAATATTTCCTGCATAATTACGTAGGCTACATAAAAAAAAATGTGTTGGATTACTTAACTGTGTCAGCAGTGTGCAGCAGACACATACACCCACCTTAACATTTTCAATATATCGCTTATCCTGCCCGAAAAGCACATAAACTTTACAGATAACATCTGAAGTAATTAGTTTACATAAACATTTTCTAAAAACTATTCGGTAACACTTTATAATAACGTTCATTTGTAAGTCATTTATAAGTGATTAGTCAATGATGAACTAATCATTTACAAAACATGACTATAAGTTCATAAATGATTAAGTGATATGTTAATATTTTTATCTGTTATGTAGATTTAAGTTATAAATCATTTAAAAGTGATTAGATGATGATGAACTAATCATTTACAAAATATTAGTAATATGCTAATGATTTACAAATCTGTCATAAGTTATCTTAAAAAAAATAGCATCATGAAATAAACAGATCCTTAGTAAATGGTTAACAGTTACTAGTTAATATATTATTTATCACTTATAAATCATTGAAATGTCAGCATTGTACAATCTCAATTAACATTCGTTGACTGAACTGGCCATGTTTTGGGTCATTGTCCTGATACAATATGAAGCACTTCCCAATGAATCTGGTGGCATTTTCTTGAATATTGGTAGGCAAGATGGTTTTGTACTCTTCCAAATTCATTCTGCTACTGTCATCATACATTAAGTCATCAGTACAGTTGAGAGGGCCTGTTCCAGAGACAGCCATGCATGCCCATGCCATGACACCACCTCCACCATGCTTTACAGATGAGACTGTATGCTTGGGATCATTTGCAGTTCCCTTTTTTTCTCCACATTTTTGCTTGCCCATCACTTAAATAAAGGTTAATCTTTGTCTCATCGGTCCATAAACCCAGTTCCAAAACTCTTCTGGCTCACATTTGTGCTTTTTTGCAAACTCTGACCAGCACCAAAAATAGAAAGGCGAGATTAGAGGTTGATCTTGCTGTATAGCATCTGTAATTCTGTGTCAAAGTCTCCTGAGGACAGTAGATTGTCAGAGCATCACCCCAGCTTTCTGGAAGTTGTTGGTGATTTTACAGACACGTCTTTTAGGGTTCATTTTCACAACTTTTATGATTTGTCTGTCATCAACTACTGTTGTTTTCTCAGCCGATCAGGTCGTTGTTGGTTGCTGGTGGTTTCCAAATTCTTGATTTCTCCATGCCCTATGTTTTTGCTAGAGCTTTAATTGACTTCCTCTTTTCTTTTAGCATTCAAATTGCTTGCTTTTCTCTCAAAGTCAGCTCCCTCATCTTCATCCTGGTTTGTGTGTCATCATCGATTGCAGGATTCAGAATGCAGAAGTAATGTATATAACTAATACGACACATTCCCTGCTTTTAATATCTGAAGAATTAATGCAATGGGACACAGCTGATCACTCAGAAAGACCTGTGAGGCAACTGTTCCAATACTTATGCTCACATCAGATAGAGGGATGAAACTCTAAAAGTGCTGAACTTCTTAGCTGGTAAAACATCTATGTGTTGAATCACCCAATAATAAAATGTGACATTCTGTAGCTTTGTCTCATATTCATCTTTTAATCATATTTGTAAATGTCTTGACTCCACAGCCAACAGAGCAATTTTGTCTTTACTGTTCCAATACTTTTGGAGGGCACTGTGTGTGTGTATATGTGTGTGTATGTGTATGTGTGTGTGTGTGTGTGTGTGTGTGTATATATATATATATATATATATATATATATATATATATATATATATATATATATATATATATTAAAAAAAGAACACAATTAGCATTCCAGTCATTATATAAATTAGTGGGTGATCGGTTGCGTCTGCTGTCAATAACTATTGGCAAAGACTACAGAAATATACAGACAACACTGTAAATATGCCCTACTTATAACTGTCGTAAAAATATATTTATTCCAAGGGCTTCTATAGGATAAACAGTTTGGATGGATGCATATTAATATGTAGACCCAACATTCAGCCACTTCAGGGAAATCTGATTTCCCTTATTATAAAACTTGCTGATTACCCTATGTTTGCAAACAGACATGCTCTGAAAACGTACTCTGTTACAAACGTAACCTTGGTTCCCTGAGATACGGGAATGAGTACTGTGTCTGCTTAAGATGCTATGGGGAAAACTCCTTTTTTTCCGATGACTGAAGCCTTTCAAATAACACAGTTTAACTGCATGGCCATTGGTTCGTGCAGTATATTTTAAAAATGAACCAATGGCTCGGCAGCGGTGCTGCACGAACCTATGGCCACAAAGCCTGCCAAAGCCTGCCAGAATGGGCGGGGCCATCTGGCTATATAAGCGGCCGCTTCGCCATAGGATTCAGGTTACTTCGACTGAAGCCATGACTCGTGCAGCTACATGGCATGGCTAGCAACGCAGTACTCGTTCCCATATCTCAGGGAACCGAGGTTACGTTTGTAACCGAGTACGTTCCCTATCGATACTTTACTCATCCTGCATCTGCTTAAGACACTATGGGGAACCAGTACAATCCCGTCATGCTATGCTAGAGGAACGACTAATACTTGAACTTGCCTTAAGCACCCAAGGGGGCCCAGAGGGACCAAGTATTTTACAAGGAAGCCCCGCAGGAGGCAATAGGGCCAAACTCCCAGAGCGGCCCAGCCTTGAATAATCATCCCAAGATAATTTAGTACAGCCTCGTAACTCAGTGAGGGCCAAGAGCGTACATGAAGGCTAACGCCAAAACACTGGTTTTCTCATATGACAAAGTGCGCTGATTATGCAGAAAGGACCCGAGCCTGTAAGGCCAGGACACATTTGCCTATAAAACCTGGCAAATATGGACGGCGAGGTCCAGCTGGCCGCCGCACAAATCTCTGCACTGGACACACTGCTAGACCAGGCCCAGGAAGAGGCAACGCCTCTAGTTCAGTGGGCTCTTACTCCCATGGGGCATTGAAGGCCCAAAGAAGAGTACGCTAGCATAATAGCATCAATTATCAATTTGGAAAGTCTCTGCTTCATGACCGGAGACCCCTTGGTGCGGCCACCAAAGCATACAAATAGCTGATCTGACTGCCTGAACGGCACGGAACGTTCAACATAGACTCTCAATGCCCTGACAGGTCAGAGTAAATTCAACTCTTGATCTTGCTCCGAATGAGGAAGCACCGATAGAGTTATTACCTGTGCTCTGAATGGAGTAGAGAGCACTTTAGGTATGTAACCATGCCTTGGTTTCAGGACGACTTTTAGAGTCGTTGGGCCTGAATTCGAGGCAGGTGGGGCTCACAGATAGTACCTGCAGATCTCCCATATGCTTTTACCGATGCCAGCGCTAGTAGCAGAGCAGTCTTAAGCGTCAGGAGACGAAGGTCAGTGGACTGTAGTGGCTCAAAGGGAGGGCTCTTCAGAGCCCTCAATACCGTGGGCAGATCCCATGTAGGGACGGTGATGGGGTGAGGTGGGTTGAGCCTCCAAGACCCCTTCAGAAAGTGAACAACTAAGTTGTTCCTGCCCACCAATTGGCCAGCTATAGGAGCATGAGAGGCTGCTATGGCTGCTACATAGACCTTGAGTGTGGAAGGGGAATGACCTTTATCCAACAGCTCTTGCAGGAAGGACAATATCAGATATATCTTGCAGGAAATTGGGTCTGCGCCATGGGCCGCACACCAGGCGGCATAGAGGCATCTTGTAGACGATGCTCTAGCCTGAGAGATTGAGTTTAGTACGTTCTCGGAGAGGTCCGCAAGCTCCCATCGAGAGGCCAAAGGTGCAGAGCCCACAAGAGTCCTCAAAATTGGGCCGCATGGCGTCAGCTCTTCACAAGGTACAGGATAGCCTCGAAGCTCACAGAGGAGGATGGTGAGGTACAAGTGAGTACCATCATATATGCCATGGGACCAGAGGCAGAAAATATATTCAACTCATTTCGAAAGAGACAAACATAAAAAACACTTTGGTACTGTGCTAGAAAAGTTCAATGACTACTTCATCCAAAGAATGTAATCCACGAGAGGGCGTGCTTTTGCCATCGTGTGCAAAGGCCGGGAGAAAAGGCAGCGACGTTCATCCGTGCACTTTGAGTTAGCAGAAAGTTGTTACTTTGGTGCACAGAAAACTGAAAACATCCGAGATAAGCTTGTGGTTGGCATCACAGATAAAGAGCTGTCAAGGAGGTTAAGGACAGTTAATGACAGGCCTTACCCTAGACACAGCGGTGTTAACGGTGAAGCAGGCAGAGGACATCACTCAGCAGGTGAGCCAACAGGAGGAAGGAGCGTCAAGCAGTATTCAGGAGGTTACATGCAGACGACCTGAAAAGAAAAAGACCTGGGATGAAAAGATATCGGCGAGGAAAAAGGAACGAAAGGATGATCAGCGGCAACAGGTGTGGAAAGTGTGGAAAAACGAAATGTCCCGCAGTAGAATCTGAGTGTCGGAAATGTAAAAAAAGGACACTGGGAACGTATTTGTTATTCAAGGACAGTAAATGAGGTAACAAAAGAAACACAAACACACACACACACACACACACACACACACACAGTCAGGTGAGAATGATTCATATTGCCTGGGTATTGTAAGTAAAACCGGAACTGAGGATACAGAGACTTGAAATTTAAAATTGATACCGGAGCCGACGTCACAGTCATCAACGAAGAGACTCTCAACTCACTTGGAAATAAAGTGAAATTGAGTAAAACGCTGGCAAGATTTGACAGTCCAGGTGGAAAGATAAATTATTTGGGACAATTTGAAACAAGCACTGAGTATAAAAACAGAAAGTTCATGGTAGGTAGTAGGTGACACAGAAAACAATTTTCTGAGGCGAGAACAAGCACTAGAGATGGGCTTAGTTAAGAGAATCGAGCAAGTCAGTGCAGCATTCGGTGAACAAGGAACGATGAGAACTGTGCCAGTTAAAATAAGCCTAAAAGACAATGTAGTGCCTTACACGGTTCACACCGCAAGAAGAGTGCCTATACCGTTACTCCCATAAGTCAAAGCAGAACTCCAACAAATGGAGGAGAACGGAGTGGTTGAAAAGATAACGTATCCTACGGACTGGTGTGCCCCAATGGTACCAGTAATGAAACCTAATGGGAAAGTGCGCATCTGCGTAGACCTAAAAAAAATAAATGAAAACATAAAAAGAGAGCTGTACATGTTACCCACAACCGATGAAATCCTTGCCAGACTCACAGGGTCTAACGTATTCTTGTCACTGGATGCCGCTAGCGGCTTTTGGCAGATTCCCCTGCACAGTGAAAGCAGCCTCCTCACAACGTTCATAATGCCATTCGTAAGATATTGCTTCAAACGCCTCTCATTCAGCATAAGTATAGTGCACAAAATATACCAGCGAAAAATGATCGAACTCCTTGGAGATTTAGTAGCTGTCTATATGGACGATCTAATTGTGCACAGAAAAAGTCAAGAAGAGTACGATGAGCGTCTGAGGCACATTCTGGAGAGGATAGAGTGGGCAGGACTTAAGCTCAACAAAGAGAAATGTATCTTCACACAAAAAGAGCTTCATTTCCTAGGGCACATTGTAGACGAGAGAGGTGTCAGGCCTGACCCGGGGAAAGTAAGAACTATTGCAGAGCTACAAGTGCCATGGACTGTGAGGGAGCTGAAACGCATCCTCGGTATGATAAACTACATGGGACATTACATCCCATACTTGGCAACAGTGAGCAGTCCGCTCTTTAACTTACTGAAAAGGACCACGCCCTGGACTTGGGATCAACCTCAAGAAAGAACGTTTCAAAAGCTGAAAGAAACTTTGATGACATCACCTGTTCTCGCGTACTATGATCCAGGGAAGGCCACAGCGGTATCGGCAGACGCTAATAGTTATGAACTGGGAGGAGTCCTACTATAGCTGCATGGAGACAGCTGGAAACTTGTGGCATATTGCTCGAGGAGGTTAAATGAGGCAGAAACCAGGTATCCCCAAATTGAAAAAGAATGCTTAGCTGGGGTCTGGGCGTGCGAGAGATTTGAGAAGTACCTCATAGGCCTGGACTGATTCCGCCTTATTACTGGCCACAAGCCTCTGGTACTTTTGATTAATAAAAAAGATCTGGACATGTTGCCCATACGTTGCCAAAGACTTTTAATGAGGCTGATGTGATTCACAGTAACCGCTGAATACGCACCTGGGAAAACATTTGTGGTAGCAGATATGCTGTCAAGAAGCCCAGTAAGGTGCGATATGCCGAGCAGGACAGCGAATGAGGTAACCAGTTATGTGGGCTCGGTCTTAGCCAGCTTGCCCGTGTCACAGTCAAAGTTGAGCCAGATCGAAGCAACTGAAAGAGATGAACAATTACAGTTAGTAAGCAAGTTCATAAAGCATGGATGGCCAGAATATGTGAAAAACGTACCAGAATGTGTCTTTGATAATTGATAATACTGGGCAGATGCATCTGTATTCCACGAGAACTGAAACAGGACATTCTAGAGCGCATCCACGAGGGACATTTAGGGCTGAGAAAATGCAGAGAAAGGGTGAATTTGTCTGTATGGTGGCCAGGCATATCATCGGATATAAAGAACAGGATTGAATTGTGCACGTTTTGCCATGAAAATAGGAGAGCGCAAAAGAAGGAGCCTTTCAAATCAACCCAGCTACCTGACAGGCCGTGGCAGCGGGTGGCTATAGACATTTGTGAGAACAAGGGCCAGATGTATCTGATTGTTTCGGATTACTATTCGCGCTTCATAGCGATTCTACATCTGCCAACGACAACAACGGCGCAGGTAATAAATAGACTGAAAGCCACATTCGCTAGATTTGGAATACCAGAACAGATCTTCAGCGATAATGGTCCGCAATTCATTAGCGAGGCATGGGCAGAATTCAAGGACAAGTATGACTTTGAACACGTCACATCTAGCCCGTACACCCCGCAGTCAAACGGGCATGCAGAGCGAGCGGTCTAAGTAGCTAAACGCATCCTCAGGCAGGACGACCCATTCCTCGCTTTTATGTGTTACCGCTAGACACCATATTCATCTACAGGCGTAAGCCCTGCCGAGTTGTTGATGGGTAGGAAAATTCATACCACACTGCCTACGTTGAAGAAAAACCTGCATCCAAAGTGGCCAAATAGACTGCAGGTGAGTGAAAGAGATGCTTCTGCTAAAACACAACAAGCCTTCTACTTTAATCGGAGACTTGGAGTGTGAGAATTGCCAGAATTAAAACCGGGCAATGCGGTACTGATGAAACTGGATAGTGAAAAGCTGTGGAGAGGCCCGGTACAGGTCAAATCAGAAGAGATCGCTCCTTGTTCTTTCATGATACAAGCTCCGAATGGGAAGGGAGAGAAGAGGTGGAACCGCAGACACCTACAGTCTGTGTCAGCAGAATATCCTAATGCTGAAATAACGGTGCAGAGTCAACAGACACTTGGAGAAGCGCACATCAGGAATGCGAATCAACCGGAGTCGCGAACACCAAGTAAAATAGAGGGAGAAACTATGACTAGGTCAGGCAGAGTAATAAAACCAATTATCAAACTGGATTTATAGTTAGGGAAGAAAGAAAGACTAAGAGTCAATGCATATTGCAAATGCTGTGTTTATAGTGAATGTTAGATGTTTAGTTCAAGAGAAACTACATACAGTGTTTAAAATGTTTGTTGCAGTTAAAAGGAAAAAAGACACGGTTATGTGCTAATTAATTATTTAATGGAATTAAGACAATGTGTTTCTTTGTGGGAAGAGAAAAGAAAAGTAAAAGGGGGAGGTGTCATAGAGATGGAATAATTTGTGTGTTGATTGAGAACTTAACAGCCAATGGAAAAAGGGGGGCGGGGAGAAGACAACGCAGAGTCACGTATGTTTAGAGACTGATGGAGAGATTTGTTCCAATTGACTCAGTTGCTAAGAACTTATTGAAGCATTGTAAGAGAGACTTATTTGACAAACGGCGAGCGACTTCTAGTCTCGTAGATCAGCGAAGAGATGATCACCGTGGCTGAAGGGGAATTAATCTGAATCCTATGGCGAAGCAGCTGCTTGTATAGCTAGATGGCCCCGCCCATTCTGGCGGGCTTTGGTGGGCTTCGTGGCCATAGGTTCATGCAGCACCGCTGCCAAGCCATTGGTTCATTTTTAAAACGTACTGCCTGAACCAATGGCCGTGCAGTTACACTGCGTTATTTGAAAGGCTTCAGTCATCGGAGAAAAAGGAGTTTTCCCGCAGACGCAGTACGAGTGAAGTATCGATAGGGAACTGCTGATTTCACTGAAGTGACTTAATGTTGTGTCTATGTACTAATATGCATCCATCTAAACTGTTTATCCTATGTAGGAACTGCCGACAGCTTCAGTCTGGAAACATTTAAAAAAAAAAACATTTGCAGAGAATTGAAAAGTAATAAAGTAATGCAGGAGTTCTACACTCAACTTGCACTGCCCAAAACAAGACTGCCGTCTCCATCTGTAGTCTGGAAACATGTCAGAGACAATTTAAACATGCTTCAACAATTGTATTGCTGTAACTAGCAGACACTGTCATTACTGTACAGACAGAAGTAGCAGGATGTAGCTGCTATAGTCTGGGAATCTGGGACAAAGATATATTAATTTGAGACACTGTGTCTCATGGCATGTCATGTATCAGACAAAGTTTTAATTCAGCACAATCAAGTTAGGCAATGGCAAATGGATGCAAAACACCATATTTTTCCAGTTAGTATTTGATTACTGAGTCACCAACAACATTTGACAGCTGCATCTGACATGGCATTTACAGTATAAAGATGTTTTTTTTCTGTTTAAAGATGGAAATATTGCACAATGTTATGAGACTAGTGTAATTTTAAATAGCTTACATATACACATTTTGCAATTAAAAACAAGAGCTAAATGTAATACATTTTTATGCATATTCATAACTTGACATGACAGTCATAATCAATTTAGTTTAACTGTGCAGTATTCAAGTATCTAGAAATTGGCGGTGCATAGGTACAAAGGCATGTATGCCTAACAATGATCATGCAAAATGGGTTGTTTCTCAAGGAATACCCCTTGGTCTTATGCCACCACTGTAATGGTCTCATGTACAGAAGGCCAAAAGGAAGTGCATTGGATGCAGATGCTATGAGTCCCAACAGTTTTTGAAACTTGTTCACAGTGACAGCTTGGCCTAGCTTGATTCTATATAAGATAAGATTCCGGGGGGTAAAATACATGTTTTTGGAGGGGTTTCCCTGGTAAAATTCACATTCCAAGGGTTAAATATCACGTTATTGGGGTCACTTCAACCCGCGGACATGAAAAACAATCTGAGGCAACAGTGTCAAAGTAGCCCAATTCCCAAAGCCCATAGCCATAAAGCAACAGGTTCTTGCTAGCAGATCAGTTATCTGTGCTTTCCCACATGTTCTGTTGACATTGGTTGATACTGCATGTTTTTCTGTATAAAGGGCTTACACATGAGGGTTGAGAAGCCTAGTGCAGGCACACCAACATCAGCAATCAACACTGCAGCAATCAAAACACAATTTTTCCAGTTGATTTAATGAGAAAAAAAGTATGCTGTTCTACAGTACACAGAAGTAAACAGCCCCAGAACCAATGAATCAGACACCTTGTAAACCCAGGAATGCATTCTCACCAATGTTTTGCTTATCATTGATGGCATCACTGTTATATACCTGAGGGTTTGTCGCTGAAAGGAAAATTAATTAGGCATATCTGAAAAACATAGACTGACTACTTTTTTCCATTGGGTCCACTGATATAAACATTAGCACAAGTGTTTTAGGATAGAATTGTTGGAGGCAGATTTGGCCAGACATTTTCATTGGGATTATTTCCACAGGACATTCCAGGCATTAATAAACACTCACATGCACCCCTGAAGATGCCAGAAATATTTGGAATTTCAGAATGGAAAACATTTAGGAGGGAATCAAAGGACGACTAGACCGGATTTTGCATGTAGTGTATAAAAAGGGCATTTACATAGGGAATCTTGCCAGCTCTCGTGTAGAGGCGCTTTTGCATTCATATGAAAAGCTGTGTGTCAGTCAGTGTAAAAGTACAAGCAACTGCCAATGAGCAATTACAACAGTGACATACTCTAGCCTGCATCAGTAAGCAGCTTTTTAATTGACATTTGACAACTGTGTCTCATAACGTTGGTACTTGGAACATACAACATATGTAACTTCAACACAAGACGATGACCAGAAGAGAACTCGAGATTTAAATGCACAGAGGATGATGATTAACATAAAAAAAACACAGTAATAAATGAGAACACTAAAAGTGACGATGAAGAAACTAATCAAGATAATGAAAGTGAACCTGAATATGATACAGTGGCAATAGCAAGCCCATGCCAGTAAACCCAAACAGTGGCCATGGAAAGTACTGCTACTGGCCGGCACCGAAGCAGCAGCTGCCTCAAAAAGACAGTGGCAGTTGAGAAGAGTGAAAGATTATAACATTATAATATACAGTGGCAGCCAGGTCCACTGTAAGACCTCCTTGGGCCCTGGGGCTATGAATTACCAGATTATACCGCCACCCCTGGAGTAGGGGCAACATCAAAGTTGTAGCTGAGGGGTTAATTACTGGGAGTTTAGCTCCCTGCGTGCTCCTTTTGGTAAGTTGCTGTTTAACACACTTTAAGTTTGAGTGAATTAAACTAAACTACAAAAGACCTTTGTATCCCCTTTTGTTTTTGTTTTCTCCACAAATTGTGTTGGTTCTTAGAGTCTTGCTCCCCTTTGGTCAGGTACTACATGAATTCTCCAATACTGATGCATGTTCAAAAAACCTATCAAATGGAGGCTGTTTGCCTGATAGCAAAGAACCTCCACTTGATAGGCCTGATTCGAGGCTTGTCGCAAACAAATTTTTGTCCAAAAAATGCTCTATTGTGTGGTGTCATTACGATTATTTAAATGCTCCTGATCAAGGCGGAGCATCCCTGAACTCAAATCGTAAATATCATACATGTTTTATATTTACGATTTGAGTTCAGGGATGCTCTGGATCGGGCTGGCTCTGATATGATACCCTCAATAGCCAATGAGCGTGAGGAAGTGGCACCTACCGGATTTTGCATGCTTCTATAGCTGAAACTTGGCAGCAACAAACATGCCACGAAAGTAGAGTACTGAGAAAGAACATCACCCACATTCTTTTTTTTTTCACTGTACAACAGAACACACGCAAAGAGAGCCAGCTGACGAGGTCGACTGTCCTCCATGCGTTTTTCTTCTCTAGTCACATTTTATCTTGTGAGTCTCCTTGAAATCTCGTGTCACTGTGAAATCGTTCCTACAGTCAACAAGTGTGTGGTATCATGGTCTGGTCGAACCATCTAGTGTGCACGTTCAGAGGATTATAAGGCTAAAAATTGGTCAAACTTTATTGAAAGGAAAGTGGCAGATGACAGGTAAGCAACTGTGGTAAACTGTGGTAAATTGGAGGAATTGAGGAAAAAAATCTGTTATGAGATGGCAAAACTAATCTCGATGTATTTACAGGAGATCAGGGGAGCACACAACACAGCAGATGAAACAAGTAGAACATAGCAGATGTTTTAAGAATAAGATAAGAATTCCTTAATAGTTTTCTCTCTGTGTTTATTGTTTGTGGCTCCAGGAATAGAGTTAACATTTGGCATAACTCATGTGAACTTCACAAGCCACAGCTTTATTCTCCCTGAAGGGGACTGTGTCTAGCCAAATGTGCGTCAGTAGTTCTAATGCAGCTACCCATTAACGTCAAAGAAGCTGTCTGTGTCTCTTGTGGTCTACTGTACAGTGGACATGACCTGTGCAAACATATCTTGAATAACATATACTCATTAAGACTGTTATTTGCCAATCATTTGGCATTTCCCATACCCTGAAGATTAACAGCACAGTGCTGAAATAAGGTTGCGATTTCAATAGTGTAATTGTTCTTCTACTCTCTCACACAGTCACTCAGCTGCCAAAATCCTGAGGGTACAGTAATGTGGCTGTACCTGTATTTATCCTTTCTGTTTAGAATTGCCATTTATTCTGAAATATAAGATTACCAAGATTAAGATCTTGATTTTCTGCAGTCTTAAGTCGCATGGGTATATTTGTAGCAATAGCCAAAAATACATTGTATGGGTCAAAATTATCGATTTTTCTTTTATGCCAAAAATCATTAGGATATTAAGAAAAGATCACGTTCCATCAAGATATTTTGTAAATTTCCTACCATAAATATCAAAACTTTATTGTTGATTAGTAATATGCATTGCTAAGAACTTCATTTGGACAACTTTAAAGGCGATTTTCTCAGTATTTAGATTTTTTTGCATCCTCAGATTCCAGATTGTCAAATAGTTGTATCTCAGCTATATATTGTCCTATCCTAACAAACCATGGGCCAGTTTTACTAAGCAGGGCAAACAGCACCGATGGGTGTGGAATTTTCTGCGGGTGATTTACTAACAACTGTGCAAATTAAAGAACACAGACGCAACATCTCTTTTACATATCAACCAACGCAATTTACCAAGCACAGTGCAAATTAGCGTAGTTGCAAATAAAGAATAAAGAAATAAAGAGGCCACAGTACATTAAAAAAACAACCGAAGGCCAAAAAAATAAAGGGTTGCAAGAAGTTTTGATAGACCTGGTATAGCTTGACTCCTAGTTCAGGGTTCCAAGTCATCTTTTATTTCCTGAAGCAAATTAAATATAACATGGTCTGGCAAACTATATGTTCGGATAATATGTTCTTCTGGCATTCCAAATAAATTAACACGTATGGAAAAACTCCTTTCCCTTCTACCACATGCTCTCTGTTCTCTGCTGTGCCTCTCCTAGCAAAAATAATTGCAGCCATTTCAAGCACAAAATAGTTTAAGACATGCTTTTTTGGGCCTTAAATAATGCCGCAAATACCAGTAATCTGACGAACGCGAAGGTTAGAAAATCTCGTTGCGTGATTCATTTGAATACTCTCTTCCCATAAATTTTGCATCTGAAAGGGAAACTCCAAATGCATATTCAACAAGGTCAGGTGCAAAAATTACTGTGTCCACGCCTTTTCAGTGCTAATTTATCACTGTGTGTCTTTAGTAAAACCTGACAGTATTGTTTTAACGACAAAAGATGGTGGAAAGCTTATTTATTCAGCTTTCAAATGATGTATAAATCTCAATTTCAAAAAATGGTTTTCTGGTTCAGTGTCACAGTGTGTTTTACAAAGAGAAACCCTATGTGTTTTACAAACAGAAAGTCTATTTTAATAGAGAGGTGTCACTTTTAAGGGCAGCTGCATAAATTTGAGCTGCTTGGGTAGCTTGCTTTTTTGCATTGCAGATCTTGCCCCTAATGGGCAAGAAAGCTGGGAAAAACTTTATTCATCTAGTTAGTACAATTGTTGGTAATCGTTTACATGGACTAGTAGACACTGAAACATTTTTCATCATCATTTATGTTCCTGAAAATCACATAAGTATAAACCAACACAAACCAAAGCCAACAATGCTTGGATTTCTCCTTTTTAATGCGCGTTCCCTATACCACAAATGCAATGAGCTGTGCAGTATAGCAGTGAAAAATAATTCAGCTGTTATTTCCATGTCAGAGACTTGGTTAAATGTTGATGTTCCTGATACAACTGAAACATTTCCTGGCTATAAACTACACTGGTGGGATCGTGAATGCAGCGGGGGAGGAGCAGCAATGTAAAGTTTGTCTGTAACAACATTACACAGTAACTATTCTTAGCTCTTCTGACCATTAGTCTATCATGTTGAATGCTTGTAAATGGCTCTCCAAGCCCATGCCTGTATATGGAGTGTCTATTTACAATAAGTGGCATAGGGAGTAAGACGTGAGATGATAACTTTTGACAAAATCGACCTGAATTCTAATCGGCCTTTTGCCAAACTTGTTCTTCTCCCGTTGTTCTCCTTTCCCCATCACAAATCAGATTTGAAAGGCATTTATTTTCCATTTCCTCTCTGGAGAAGTGTTCAGTCTTTGCTCTTGCAAATTCCGCCATGTAAATAGTAAATCTGCCATGGTGCAAGTGCAACTGGCTTTTCAAGGGAATGGGAGATGAGACTCTGATTGGTTTATTGTACGTTACACTCAAAACACACCCATGACTCATTCAGAGAATAGGTACAAACCTTTTGGTCCATGCACCTGGCGCACCAACCGTTTTTTTTTTTCGTTGTAGACTAGGAAAAGTGGATTCGGACATGCCCTAAGTGCACCTGCTCCATGCACTTCAGACCATGAGCTTAGATTGTTAAAATAGGGCCCATTGTTTGCACTTAATAAGACTAAGAAAAAACTGTCATTTATTTTTGTTGTTTATCCACCTTATTCCTAAACGTGGAAGTAAGCCTATGGGCGAGACTTCCGGTTCATTAGCCGCTATAGGGAAATAACGAGAAGAATAACAACGTGCAGTAAATGGTAAAACTGTTTGCATTACAAACCAGTGTATTCATAATTAAGATAATACACTAGAATAATATGGTAAGACTCACCAATTTGCAGTATCAAGCAGCAAAAAGGTTTTGTACAGCTAAAAATAGCTGGAAGCAAATGAGTCCGGAAGCAAGACCCATAAAATTTACAAATGGCCGCACCCATTTTTACATGAAGAATAAGGTGGATACTGTTTTCATTTCTATGTTCAATTTGTGGAAAGGAGTTCAGTTAGGAGGTCACACACAGCTTCAATCACAAGTTCTAGAAGCTCATAATTCATGTACAGTTCTAACGTACACTATAGATATTGCAAGCTGATGAGATAAGAAAACCCAGCAACCACCTGAAGCAAAAAATATAAATTTTAAGTAATTTGATAATTGTCATTGACAAAACTTTTAACTCTTATTTGTATAGTAAGCCATTAGGACCACAAAAAGAGCATGACTCTGACGGGGCGTGCAGCTGAAATCAACCGCACACTCAGCACAGCTAATGAAAACTTTGTACTTAGAAATAAATGAACGTGATATAGAGGCTACGAAGCTTAGTTTTAAATTAATAGTTTCTCATTTAGAAATTAATAAGGCAAACCACACAATACAGTGAAATTAATAGAGTTTTTACTTATCTTAGATGTTGATTTCAGATGCTTTCTGAAGCGTACTGCAACTGCTACAGCAAGCACTAGCCAAGTATTTGAATGTTGTGCAGCAAGCTCATTAGCTGCTGATACAAAAGAAACCAATCAGCTGCGCCATGTGAATAGTCATGTGATTATATCAGATTGAGTTAAAACCTAATGTCCTGTGGCATCTAGAGTTTCACAACAGAACTTTGTATTTAAAACATTTTGCAATGCACCTGCGGACTATTTTTCCAGTCATGTATTTCGTCATTGAGGATTTCTTGAAAATACATACAATGTAAAAATATTATCTTGTCTCATTCTCGTGAAGCCAATCTCATGTCTCGTCTCATGAGCTAAGTGTCTCGTCACATCCCTATATATAACTGCCAAGAAGAACAAACACTACAGTAAGTGCACATTATTGTATGTATTTTTGTAGATATTTTTTTTTTTTTTTTTACATAAAAAGCTGTTTGAAATGGAAAATTCAAGAGATTAAAAAAAGACAGACAACATATGATCATCTCAACTGACCATTATAATTAGCCTACGTTAAATTCTCTCTCGTTTATTTAATTCAGATATAATATTTGACCAAGGCTGAATGAACTAATAATGAGATGACAATGATGACATGGGTTTTGTGTTTATTTTGACACCTTCCATTCTGCTGCCATTCCACGATGCTCATGCTCATGAATCCATGATTTTATAACACTAAAAACTCTTTTCATGTAAACCTACATGTTTTATTGTATAATATCTTAAAATATAATATTTTATAAGTATATTATATCGTGTTTATCAAAATAAATCTGATAAAATATAGACCCCACATTATTCATATTTGAATAGTATTAGCTTATGTTGAACTTTACTCTTGTACACAAAGGTGCTATATAGTAAGCAGTACATAAAATATTAAATTAAAAGTCTTTTTGTTGCACAAATATTGCCTGTGTTTGACCTTTTATTCTCTTCTGCTATTGAGTTTAATTGTTGGGCAGTTAGCACACTTAGAACACCAGGTTCAATCCCTGCCTAAGGCAGCCATGTTACACATCACATGATCACAAGCGATGTGCTTGGCAGCACATCCTCAGTTTCCCAAGAATGCAAGCCAACAACCAACACCCGAATGATTTATGTTAAGTGTGTTATGGAAATTCACTGCAATCATTGTGATGTGAGTAATAGTGTGTAATGATGATGATGACTTTTAGACTTCACTGCAGAAATGCAGAAGCATTTTTGATTAATCTCTGTGGTTAATTTTACATGAAGAGATTGACACATACCCTGGTTTCACAGACTTGGCTTAAGCCTATTCCTAGACTAAAATGTAAGTCTGAGATGTTTTAATTGAAAGAAACTTGCACTGATTGATCTTAAAATGTGTCAGTGCCCTTGTTTTGTCTCAAGATGCACAGCAGTAATGTTTTTTCTAAGGCATGTTTAAAAAAGTACTTACATGTCCTAACACTCTAAAAAATCCTGGGTTATTTTAACCCAAATGCTGGGTTGAGCCTTTTGGGTCTTTTTTTTTTTTTGGTTTATTTTTCCAGTGTTTGGGTAGTTTTTGTGTAATCCAGCCCCTGGGTCAAATGTAACAACCCAATGTTTGGGTAATTTTTAGTTTTACCCAGCCCCTGGGTCAAATGTAACAACCCAATGTTTGGGTAGTTTTTAGTTTTACCCAGCCCCTGGGTCAAATGTAACAACCCAGTGTTTGGGTAGTTTTTTAGTGTTACTCAGATCCTGGGTCAGATGTAACCCAACGGTTGAGTTATTTATCGCGGGGATTCTGCGTCCCCTTCTGGAGAGAGCAGTTCTAAGCGCCATCGAATTGATGCATTTCTTCCATAAATACAGGTCTGTGTACATTTTATTTTATATATAAAATCGTTACTGTGCTGTATATCATTCAATTTCATGCAGAGCAACATACAGGCGCGGGGTATGAATCGACAAGTGTCGCTCGCGTCAGTCTTATCGCGTGATGAAAAAGCCTGATGCTTCGCATAAAATAAATGATTTTATTCATAAAGATACAGAATAAAAATACTTTGTATGTTAAAATATTTCCTCAGAGCTGTTTACGGTTTGTTTTGGGGCAGGTTATGAAGGCAATCGCAGTTTATTTCGGCTATGAGTGCAGGGCGGCGGTCTCAGCCGTGAGCAGTTAAGTCATGAGTATTGCTGGGCTTGCCTCGCTTTCATGAAGCCCGATTCTTATGCACTCTCCCCAAACGGACGAAAAATATACTTGACGCGTTCGGGCCGCTGAGATATTCTTTGAAACGACAGGGGCGCACAAACGAAATCGTCCTTTAAATCCGCAGGAAGTAGAAGAGAAGTAGGAATTTTACCGGAGTTACGTCAGATCATTCAAGATGGCGTCTAATATTTTTAATAAAATGTTACATCAAACTTTTTGTTCGCTCTTTCATTTCTGTGCATAATGCAGACACATTTCTACATATTGCAGTATACGGTATGTGGGTTATTCGACAGTGTTGGAATTACAGGATGTCTTATTTCTTATTCTAACATTTCTCTCAATTAGACTACATTACAGAGTACAAGTTTAGACAAAATATTTGCCATCTTGAGGCTCATGACAGCAGTAACTGTTCAAATCATTAAGATTAATGTTATAATTAGTGCTGTCAAAAATATCGTTGACATCGCATCCCAAATAAAAGTTTTTGTTTACATAATGTGTGTGTATACTGTGTATATTTATTATGTATATATAAATACAAACACATGCATGTATATATTTAAGAAAAAAATGTTATATATTATAAATATATTTTTATATAATATAAATTATATGAATATAAATATAAACTTTTAAATACATGTAAATATTTTCAAAATATATACTGTATGCGTGTGTCTTTATATATACAAAATAAATATATACAGAAGACACACATATATTGTGTAAACAAAAACTTTTATTTTGGATGCGATTAATCGCGATTAATCGTTTGACAGCCCTAGTTATAATGTACTGTATATACATTTAAACCCTACAGTGTTTTGCAAATGTAAGACTTCTATAAAGGTTAGGGACTGCAAAATGTACTTTGCCATAGATTAACCCATGTGATGTCTTTGTTATGTTATATAAAATGAGAAGATATAAGAACAGTTCAAAAGAGCAATGTTGATAAATATTGTTTTATTCTGAATACAATATAATACAGACACATTGTTTTGTGGTACATATAATACTTTGCTATAGCTACAGTGCTACAGGCATATATGTGAATAATTATTTTAAAACTATTATAAAAATTACAAAGAAAATTTAAGTACACAAAAATAAGAAGAATGTAAAAATTACAAAGAAAATATAAGTCCACAAAAATAAGAAGAATGGGTCAACTTAAAGTGCAAACAATTAAATTATATGAAAATTTTGAAAAATGCTAATGGCACTTTTTAAACGTGAGGTATTTTGGAACAGTCTGTTACAACTATACAAACAATATTACATACTGATGTTGTTGTAACATGCTTTTATAATTATTTAGATTCATGTTAAACGTGTCACTTCAAGCAGTCTTGGTTTGCTGCTTGTCCAGAACCTCAAAAAGAACTTGATAAAGCCTGAACTTTACACGTGTCTTCTCTTCTGGGTCAACTTGAGACAACATGTCACGCATAGACGGATCATAAAGATGTCTGTACAGGCGTACCTGTTCAGCCAAAATCTCTTCAAAGCTGTTCATGTTGACTGCGGCGCCGCGCGAACTGTTCGCTCGAGTCACAAAAAATGTCGTGCACACCGCCACGCGAAATTAGGTTGCGCTCACCCAAAGTGAACCTCCGCTAACACCGCGATGACGTCATATTTGGCGCGCGCACCCAAGCGAACTTGCGGACGCGTCGAGTATAAACCAGGCTTTACCCGGCGAACACGACTCCAGCTAGGGCACGAGTACCAGCGTCGTAACGGTGGAAACGGAATAACAGAGACTGGACGATTACACGTGAATTACTTCTGTTTAATGTTCAATTTTTAGTTTTAATGTTTGTTAAACGAGTTTAAACAGGTAATATGTATACATAAAACGATAAACAATGCTGTAAATTATAAATAAAGGAAAATAAAGGAAGTTATCAGGCAAACCAGTGGTTGTGTGGAGTATTTACAAAAGTTTATAGGATTTAAGTCAATCTGTAATCATTAGTCTACGGTAAAGTAAAAAATAAGCTATATTATAATAAAAAAATAATCAACCCATTAGCTGGGTTAAATCAACCCATTATGATGGGTTAAATAAATAACCCAATTTGCTGGGTAAAATTAACCCCAAATGTGTTCTGTCCTATATTTACCCAGCCCTTGGGTTAAAAACAACCCAAATTGGGTTGTTTTTAACCCAGTGTTTTTTAGAGTGAATTGAACTATGGACTAACCCTGGCTTAGTCTAAACCCTGTCTGTGAAACCAGGCCTTAGATTCTCAGCTTGTACACTCAGAAATGAGAACCCATGGAGAATTAGCCTTCCATGTTGTTTCATGGAATAACTGCTGTGTACATATTCTTAATTGTTACTTCATGTCATTAAATGCATTAACAAACTGAACCTTATTGCAAAGTTTTTACTAATAATTTCCATAACAGACTTGGTTCATTTGACTGTTGGTTGTTGGCTTGCATGCTTGGGAAATTATTTTTATATCCTGTAGAGGATGTGCTGAGACCCAAATGTGAACTTGTTATTGTGAAGTCCAACAGATGCTAATTATTAGGAGGATGGAGAACAAAGCCCGTGGGAAGTTCTGCAAGCTCCCAGAAAAGCTCCGCTGCCTTTTGAAATTTACTGGGTGTGCCACTAAAATCTGTTAAAAATGAATGCCTTTTGACCCATTAGATTTTCTAATGACATGGATTTTCCTATTTACCCATTAGATTGACCACAGAAGGACCAAGATAAACAGATAAATTCATTTTCATGAAAAATTCTGTTTCTCTGTAGTGAGTATTTAAGATGGTCCAGGGCTGCATAAAAATACAAATTGAATATTACATGCATTTGGTCACTGAAGGACCATTGAATGTGCATGCATGTTATTACTAAGAGTACTGAAAATTAAGTATGATAGTCTAAATGAATAACTCCATTTACATGTATGCATAGCACGACATGTTCCTGGATTTCAAGGTAAGGGTTCAGACCTTGGTGGGAAATATTGTAACTGCATCATTCTATTGCCAGAAATCATCTTTCATCTCTTTTAGCTTACTATGTGAAATCACATCATTGCTAATGCTAACAATACACTTCAATAAACTAATTTAGCAAAATCCAGCTAGAACATTAAGAGTTTAGGTCATAAGGGTATGCCAGGTCAGGCACACATAGACACACTAAGTTATTGTGTTTTTTTTGGCCCATGTGCACATTGTGAGTCAAGACACTAGGTGTCTAGATGTTGGCAAAATGCCCAGATACACATAGCAGTCCTTTGGCATAATGCCATTCAGCCAAGCTGGTCTTGGCACACAGCTATGCAGTTTACTTATTGTGTGCACAGTTGCACACAATAGTTATATGCACAGTTGTAGATGTGTGTCTTATAGCAGTTATGGTAACTTTATCATACAGTTCAGCAGCATATCAATAGTAGTCAGTGCACCAACTGCCGCACATGGCACTCTTGGTGTGATGCTGAGATACAGCCAAGACATGATGCAAAAATGTTTAGATTCAGATTACTTTGTCCATCGTCAGACACTCATTTAACATTAATCTTTAAAACATGTTAATAACACTATTAATTGTAATATTTAGCAAACCTAAAAATAAATGTTTTTCATACTAATACAAAGTTGTGATGTTTAAACTCACTTGTAGCATTTAAAATGACAGAATTAGCTTTTTAGTGTTTTATTTTTCTTTATAAAAACAGTACAGTAGCAGTATAGGACAGAATTTTAATATGAATCATCACCTTATCTTTAATTGTATTATTGAATTGTAATATTGGTGTATCCCTATTTATCCCGGAAATGAAGCGTAACGTATGTTCTAACAGGAAGACTCAAATTCCACCTCATTCATTTATACTAACAGGTCTGGCCAATCACTGCTTGACAACTGGAGTATAAGCACTGAACTCTGTTTCATTAGGTGTGTTTGACTTGAAGCGGCGCTGCGTAGAATGATCAGTGTATGACATCAAAGTACCGCGAGAGCGAGAAGAGAGAAGACCCATCCTTATGCTCTCGCGGTACTTTGATGTCATACACTGATCATTCTGCGCAGCGCCGCTTCAAGTCGAACACACCTATTTTCCGCAGTTGACGACACTGACGTTCTCTGCTTAGTCACGCAAGCTGTCGCCCGATTTATTGCCCGACTTTTCTCGGGGTTATATAGTATGAAGTTTGTTCTCTGTGAAAGATTGCGAGTTCGGCATTCATTTCAAGATGCACGCCGTATCATTGGTATCGTGCAACAAACTGACGTCGCGGCGATTGTTTGCGGCTTGGTCGTATTGCTATGATATAGAGGTGTTGGGTTTCACGGCGGAGGATGCAAAACATTGCCAGAGCATTTGATTTCATGTCCGTTGTCACTTCCGAGTGCCCGCCGGGAACACCGTCTCAATCATCAAATTATTCTCGCCCGAACGCTCACGTAAACTTTCATCAAGTCTTCCTAGTCTTCAAGTCTTCCAAACATTATGTATTCAAGACAAATCGCTCAGTTAAAATCGAGGAGAAAAAAAAAATCTGTTTTCCAACAAAAGACACTATTTAATGACATGTTTTTACTCAGTCTCATTCAGTTACATCCAGTATTTGAATCTATTTTCTTATCTGTTGGGCTTTCATATCATGAGGATTAATCGTTATAGGCCTATAATATTTACGCTGATAAAGTCTATGTCGTTTGTATTATTTTCTCGCGAAAATATCCGATGTCTAGCACACCTTTAAGCCATCTGTTGTCTAATCGTATATTTGTCTTTGTTCCTTCAGTCATGTTCTATTTGCGTTTATTCTAATACAACAGTCTCCGGATACCTTGTTCCGGAACGTGGTAAGTTTTATGACTTTTAGTCTGTTGTGTAGCCAGGGGCGGCGCCAGAAAATTTTGAACGCAGGTGCTGAGGGGGTGCTAGATCAATGACAGGGGGAGCTGGGCAATTAATAATAAATATGACCAAAACTTGTTGCTATTATTATTATTATTATTATTATTTTATTATTTTTTTTTATATGAATAATAAAATCGCTATATAGGCGCATTTCAAATGTTTATGAGGAGTGGGAGTATTATCGCGCTTAGCCTACTGTATGACATGGGGGCGCCCGCGCAATAATTTTATTTATTTTTATTTTTTTCTCTCCTGCGGGATGAGCTTAAAATACTCGCGTCATTTTTGCATGTGCTTTCTGTCATCGCATGCAGTCTCCGTGAATGGAGCGCTCACAACAATGAACCAGCTCACAGACATAAGAAATAAATCTGCAGAAAGCTTGAAAACCAATTAAAACAAACAAACAAACAAAAAATCTTCTCTGATTATGTTGTCTGTATAGGTGCATTTTAGGCTTGCTGCAACAGTGTTGGCGGTGATACCGGTGTTAAGCACCGTCCCTCGCCGTCATTTTGATTTTTCTAATAGTATAAAAATACATTAGTTCAGTTTAGAGAACAAACACTACAATTAAAACTGAACGGGGCTGCTCAATGCAGCACACCGAACGAACGACAGTCGCGCATCACAGATCAGATTTCATTTATCACCTGAGGAGAGTGAGGTGAGACAGACAAGACGATGGCAGAAGAGTTTCAAAACGAAATGTAAAAGCGCCTGTTTTAAAAATATTTTGGATTTTGAAAAGCCTGTTGACCAGCCATATTGGAAGGTTTTTTTTTTTTTGTTTTTTTTTTTTAACATTCTCATTTATTTGGTTCCACAGTATTTGCTGATTTTTATTTTATTTAAACTGTGATTTTTCCCCACGTTATTTTACATCAAGGTGTATGCAGTCCGTGCTTCCAAACTTTCTTAATCGTTTTGCTAATAAATGTTCTACGTTTTATAATTATTTGTTCCTCAGTCTTTACTGATTTTCAGTTTTGTATACTTATTTAAAATTTGTAAGTTATTTGTTATTTTATATTAGGCATATAGCATGGTGTATTTTTATTCGTTTTGTTAATAAAAGTTATATGTTCTACATTGTATTTTGTTGTTGCTTGAATTGAATTCAAGCAATCGATGCTAAATTTAAAAGTGAAAGTAAAATGCGCACAGTGCTTTTACAAGCTATTTAAGCAAAGGAAAGTGAGGGAAAGTGGGAAAACTCAAACGAACTAAACACAAACAACTGCTTGAAGCTGAATTGCCGCAAATTTGAAAGTGGAAGTAAAATGTGCACGGAGCTTTTACAAGCTATTTAAAACTGAAGGAAAGCCAGGAAAAGAGGGAAAACTCAAACGACCCCCCACCACGGTGATACCGGTATTACCAGTGTTGTCACACGTCGAGTAACAGGTGGGAAAATTTCCTCACCGTCACAATGCATTTCTCTATTAAAGGCACGCCCATAATGTGGAAATGGGAGTCAGGTATAGCCTATAATGGCATTCGGCTACTTCATCTTTCCAGCCGACACTGACTGAGAAAGCACTTATTAATAAATAATTAAAATGTCTTCTTTTTCCCCGATGCATTCATAATCATACTTTAGCCGGTGCTTTGCGGCAAGCTTTATGCATGCGCTTGAGCGCGGAATAGGCTATGAATAAATGCCTATATTAAAGGATGGTTTAGATTATTATACTAATCAATTTAATATTAACGTGCGACTAGCTGACTAGAAAAATCTTTAGTCGGTGGCAGGCCTACTTGGCACAACTGAACCGATCCATTTTTAAAATCAAATGCTGACATTATGTGCAATCACGTCACGTTGTATTTTGAATTGCAGTAGTTATGCATGTGTAATGAGTCAAATGTTTTTATTTTATTTCATTTTTTTTTATGGGGGTGCTATGGGGGTGCTTTGGTTTTTCTTGGGGGTGCTGGAGCACCTGCTAGCCCCTCCCTAGCGCCGCCCGTGTGTGTAGCCCATTTATGCATAGAGGTCCTTGCCGTTTTCTGTCCTCAGAATAAGAGTACGAAAGGAAACCTTAAGTTGTTCCCAGGTCGACAAATACACTGTATGATATTCTCTCGATGCATAACTTATAGACTTAAATTAAGAATTTTCATCATAGATTCCACCATAATATTATTTGTTACACGTATGTAAACCGTTCAATATAAATTGCATATGTGCTCAGCATTCTGCATCAAATTTTGATCTGTTATTTTAGATAAAGTGAGCAGGACACGGCCTTTGGCAGGCATGTGTTATCATACAGTGCCTAGCACTCTCTAGCTCTACAGTGCCCCATAATTGTCCAGTTTAAATAAATAAAATGTAACAGCAGAGAGATCTAATTTTGAGCTATTTGTCAGATTTTAAGACCGCTTCGCTATTTTCACGAATACTGTTCGCAAACCTTGCTCTAGATCAAGACGACATCAATCAGCTTCAGGTACGTGCGTATGTGTCTGCATCAGGTATATAGCTATAAATTGGCGTGTCTGCTTCCTATGTGATGGTGCATTGAAGTAGTCTGTTCCTTTATTGTAAACTGTGCACGCGAAGGCCTTCCTATATTTCTATTGTGTGTTATGTTGTCCTGTTGGACTTCGGAGGCTATAAATACATTTCTTGTTAAAAATCAGACTTTCGTGCCCTGTGGATCATTAATGTACTGGTCAGTCGCATGCCTGTTTGTGAAGTACTGCTTTACTGTTGTGATACACTGTCACAGCCTTCTCATAACACGGCCTAACGTGGCCTTCACGTAACTCTGCTCATTGTGATCATCAGGTAAGTTTGATTGGTATTGTTCATGAGGCTATCAGGTAAGACTGTTTATTGTTTAGGTAATTTGGCCTCTAGTGACCCTTCAATTAATCTGCATATCATGGATTCTAATTTTATCCACATTATTGGCTTATCACGGCCTTTCGCATAGCTCGGACTATCACAACATTTCGCATAGCTCGGACTATTACAGCCTTTTGCTGCCTTTCGCCTAGAACGGATTATCACAGCTTTCTGCAGCCTATCATGGCCTTTCGCATAGCACATGTAACACATGGCATATCGGTGCCTTTCGCATCACATAAGTAGACTGACTATTGTTTTTTTTGTAACCTGGTCTTAGTGCCCCTTTTCCTAATTGGTCTATTAGTGCTTTTGGTGGTTTTATTCTCATAATTAGCTTTTGTGTCCCTGCGCATAGCACAGCCTATCGTGGCCATTAGGTAAAATGTATTATTATCATTTATGTAACCCGGCCATTGTGCTTTCATCATCTTATTCATAAAACTGGCATATTGCGGCCTTCGCATAACTCCGCCTATGATGGTCATCAGGTAAGTCTGTCTATCATTAAGAAGTTCGGCCAATCGTGGCCATCGCTTTTCACGGCCTGTCGTTGACTTTACATATCACGGCCAGTCGCGGCCTTCGCACATCATGGCCAAACGCTGTCTTCGCAGATCATGGCCATTCGCGGCCTTCACATAACTCTGCCTATGATGGTCATCTGGGCTGTGTTCAGTCCTGAAAAAAACGGTGCAAAACGTTTATTAAACGGAAACGGTGATGCGTTGAACACCCTGTTCTGATGACGCAAGAGTTGCAACTATGGCAGCTGAGAAGGCCATTCTTTGTGTTCTTTTTGAAGAATTTTCAGAGCCTGATGAAATCGGTATAAATACGTGTTTAATACTGCAAAATACGCTCGATGTTACAGTCACTGCCCTTGCCGTCCAGAATAAAAGAGAACATCCCAATCGAGTGAAGGGATTTGTGGAAACTGTGGTTCCTAATTATTGTGATCCAACATCTGCCTCGCATTTCAGGATGAAAAGACAAACATTTCAGGTGAAGGATAATCCACTTCTTACCTCCGAGACTGTGTTATGATCTAGGCTATATGACCTTGTTATTTTTATTGTGAATATTAGGCTTATCATTATTGCTGATCACTGTTGTTGTGCTATGATATTGTAATATTTACCATTATATAATAAGAGGAGCATAGAAAAGTTTATGAAAGTGTCACTCCACAATACAGTAAAATAAATATATACAATATTTTTGTTACATTAATCAGTAGCACACCTTCCTAAGGAAAGGATGTGGACCAGAAGACATTGCAATTACTACATATTTAGACAGACTTAAAGAAGTTCCAGATCTATACTTGTGCTCTTATTATTTCAGTTATTTTGCCTTTTAATGTAGATAAACATGTGCAAACAATATACTTGCTCTTGTGAATTTATTTTGATTACATTTACTTACAAATTCATCATCATCATGTTGATATGCTATGTTACTATAAAACTCTTATGACAAACATGTCTTCTAATGTCTTCAATTGTTGTGTATACCGAGCTGCAGCGGACACACATTAAATGACTTCACTTGGACCCATTGTGCGATCTGTCTCTTTAATACCGCGTGGTATACACATTTCTGCTGATTGGGCTGACATTTTTGACACGCCCACCAAACAAGAGAAAACGTATCTCAAACCCCGTTGCACACCGTTTCCAGGAAACATGTCGTTCAACCTGGAAACCGTAGCAAAACGTTGAGCACCGGTGTGAGCCAAATTTGCATCCCCAGGATTTGGATAAAGGACGGGGCCTATGCCAAAGAGTTTTATACTACTATACATGAATTATTGTGGCTCGCCACCATCTGTTAACACCTTTACAGAATAAATATTTCGTAAACGTTTACCTTCTGAGTCTTTCTGATAGAACTTAGCCAATGTGACGCTTATGTTCAATAACTTGAAATTAAATAATAGATTAACTTTGAAAGTTTTTTTGTTGCTTTTCAGTGCTTTACTTGTCAGCCATAATAATGTAATCTAATGATTTTCATTTGGGCTTTTCTTGATTGAAACAAGAACAAGGGACCATTCAGAAAACTAAAAGAGAAAATAAGATATCTTGAAAGTTGCCTTGTGAATCCCATGAAGTTTGCAAACAGTGCATAAACGGCTATCTCAATGCAGGGCAGGGCTTGCATTGCTCCATAGTTCTGTTACGCTTTTTTCTCTGTATTCCCTCCCCTCTCCTCCTAGTTTTTCTTGATGATTTTGACAGTATTTTCCAGTCTTTGTATCTGCTGCAGAAGAAGAACTGCATATCGCAAGGCTGTCATCCCAAAATAATAGCCTGCGTTTCAGAGAATTTATTAAGGAGACACCAGGTTTCATTCAAGTAAGTCTTGCAGAATGCAATTTTTGTTTGAATGTTTCACCTTGTGTCTTTGAAGTCCTTGTCTTGTACTATTTAGTGTATCACGTTAAATGTGTTCTGCCGGTGGTGGCCTTTAAAGAAACATTAATGTATAAAGAACATTGCATGTTTTTTTTTATTTGTTTTTTTCTGCAAGAAACCTTAGCGTTTTGAAATAAAAATAAAAATTCTCTAAAAATGAAAAAAAAAAAAAAACCAACAACAACATATATCAGAGTCCCCCACACAAAAAAGTAGAGAAATACATTCATTTCAGTAAAATAATTAAGCTTTTGTAATATAAAATCCTTACGCTCTACCTCCAACACAATTATTTCTCTCTCATTCTATCACTCTCAGTCATTTGGACACACTTTGGTGTACATCAAATCACTCATTTTACACACCCATTTTAACACTGTAAATGTTCATACATCCAGTTAATTAAAGGCTGACCAACTAAAATCTTACTGAATATTAGAAGCCTGAACATGTCTAACCACTGGGAGTTGTATGAAAAAAATAAATGTGCATCGCATTTCTATTGCAGCTCTTATTCTCTTATTCACTTATTCTCATCAATAGTATGTTGATGTATAATTTATAACATTTACTTGTTTTTCTGATTCAATCGTCTAGTTATGCATAATTCAACCAAAGCTTAACTGAATAAATTTAATCAAAGCACCAAAAGAAACAGTCAGTGAGAGGAGAGTTAACAACAAAGTTTTGAGTTTAGAAACTTACAGGATGTTTTTATAGTACAATGACCTCTTATATGTCAAAAGATCAAGGGAATTTTGGTTTCTCAGTACATGACCCCTTTAATGCCAGCCAGAAAACAATAGAAACAGTGACAAAGACCTTAGGCACAGATCTGCCATTATGAACAAAAGCAAATTCCCAAACTTTGTATTTATCTGAGTATTCTATACCTGTTTACAGATTTTCTGTCCTCTTGAATACTGTGTGGGAATTTGGATGGATTCTGATCTTCAAGAGTGTCTATTAGGTCTTGCTTGGTGGAGACTCTATCCCCCCCCCACATACCTTTGGAATTCTGAGGGTGTAGAGTGAGTTTTGCTGGGAAAGTCTGAAATTACTGGCTAACTCCGGAAAACAGAGAGGAAATAATGGTCATTGTATTTCTGAGCGGATATTTCCGTCTATATTCTCACATGCTGAATCAGAAAAGCGTTTATATTTAATTTGTCAAGGCTGTATCTGAGATGAGAAATATGTAGAATCACTTAGATGCAACAGTTTATAGTTTGGGTGTGACTTAGTGCCTTAGAACATAGATAGATAAATAGAACAGAAATGTTTTTTCATTGCAAGAGAATAAGATTGCACTCTGTCAAGTTAGGTCATTGTGAAATTGTTTCCTGGTTAATGATGTGCATTAATACAGTTCAGTTTACAGATCTCATAAAACATATAATCCAACTATTACACTGCTGGTATGGTATATCCAGTCAGGTAGAGCAAGCTGTTTTGTTTTCAAGCTGTTTTTCAGTTGATGCAGACAGATCCCTCCAGCTATGAAAATCAATAAGATACATTTAGAAAGTATTGAGTGAGTCTTTGTATTTATATATCAAAATGATACAGTTGAGGTCAAAAGTTTACATCCCCCTTGCAGAATCTGCAAAATGTTAATTATTTTCCTCATAACTGGTTATGGGCCTGGATGTGTAAAGTGAATGAGTGTAAACTATAGCCTATATGAATGAAATGAGCGCAAATCAATAGCCGTGTTGGGTATGTGCGTCTCTCAGAAATCAGAGCTTTGTCTGGAGTTATATCAACTAACTTAAAAAAAATATCCTAAAAACAGTCCTAATTTCAAACCTTTTCGAAATCCAACTGTAAAAACGAATTACATTAGCCCTTTTTGTGAATGGCATTACATTTAATTGTACAAGACGAAGAAAAGCAATGTTTGATCAAGGCTTTTGGAGGGTCCAAATGCTTTGTTGCGCTCTTTTGATGACATACTCGTAAATGATCACAGACTCCCGCAACACATGATCTCTAAGTCAAGTTCAAGCGAGCTTTATTGTCATTCTGCTATGAGTACTGAACACGTTCTTTCCATTTCTCTTTTTTTTTCTCTCTTTTTTTTTCTCTACTAGTGCTCTTAATTAAGATTGTGGATGTTTGTCTCTTGACAAATTTGTACACAAAGTTTCACTGGAAAACAAGAAGAATAAAGTTATATTTTATTTTTTTGATCAACATTTTCTGTAGTTTTAAATAGAAGATATTTACAAAGTCATAATTATAATAAAAAAGAATATTTTCTTTAGTTATACAAGGCATATTTGTTTAATGAAAACTACGAATCAAACAGATTTGCATTTAAAATTTTCATGTATTTCATGTATTTGGATGAACTTCCGGTTTAAGCCACGCCCACTTCCGGATCCATCCGAATACAGATACAAATAATTTTGAGATTGTCACAGATACAAATACAGATGCAAATAATGGCTCCGCTGCACAGCCCTATCATTACTCATGGTATGCCCATTTTCAGATGTGCCTGTATATTTAATTTAAAAGGATGATTCACCGAAAAATGAAAATTTGTTATTAATTTACTCACCTTCAGGCCATCTGAGATTTAGAAGACTTTTTTCTTCACAGTAGAAAAGTAAAAAAGATTTTTAGGTGAAACCATTGTTCTTGGCGATTCATACATTGCACGTCTGTGGCTGCTGGTTTTTGAGTGTCAAAAAAACAAATACAGACAAGACCAAATCAATACCCGTGGCTCCTGACAATACATTGAGGCCTTCTGAAGTGAAACAATCGGTCTGTTTAAGAAAATGAACAGTATTTACAACATTATTACCTCTAATCCACACCCTGGGCAAATGGTTCTCAGCGAATTCAAGACTGTCTGGAGGCGATGTTCTTCTGTCGCATAATGATGTATGTGTAGGTGCATACTTACACGTAAACTGATGCCGCTGTTTGTTTACAACAGTGGGAGAGTGAAGACTAACATTAGCATCAAGCTACATAACACAACTGAATATACATTTTTACTCGACTCACTTGTTTAAAGTAAAAATGTATACAGTATTAATCTCAGAAATGGTTTAAAATTAGTTTTTAAAGTGAGTTTTGAGTAAAAATGTATATCAATTCCATAAATTGTGTTATGTAGCTTGATGCTAATGTTTGAAACATGCTACTTATAGCCTTTTATAAGCAACTAATTGATGCACCTGCTTAGCATTTCTTGTGTAAAAATCCTTTATTTTTATGAAAATACCACAAATCTCATGAAAATCACACATGAATTATATACTATCGTAATCATGTTTATTAGCTTCATGTTTCATGTGTAGAAATGTTTCTCAGGGTTTGTTGAATACAGAATAATATGTGGAAGTGTGATGGAATTTTGTCATTGAAAGAGACAGGACAGTTTATTAACACTTAATATGAGTGACATACAAGCATCAAACGAGCTTCCTCTGAGTTATAACAGTGATCGCAGAAGAGAAAACACAAGCAGACAGTGCTGGAAGCAGCTAATGCTCATCTGCACCTGCCTTCTGCAGCCTGCCAGTTGGTCATCCTGTAAACCATCTTCCCTCCACCTCATGAATCTCCAGAGCAACAAGGTCTTCACCCTTTATGTCCCATCCGGGCTCTTAGCAACTATGTCCACCGCTTAGGTCAGTGGCATAAATCGTCCCAGGTTTTGGTCTTTTGTGGTGGTCGCAACAGAGGTAATGTGGTCACCAAGCAGCACCTTTCTCATTGAAATACAGATGCTATCTCTCTGTGGAATGTCTTCACCTCTAGGAGTCAGTGCCCACTCCATTGGGAGTATAGCATCTTCCAAGGCTCTGTCTAAAAATGCACGCTTACATGATGTTTGTGCTGCGGCAGGCTGGTCCTCTCCATACACATTCAGCAGGTTTTACATTCTGGACATGGATTCAACCCCAGGTCCTTTAAGGTTGATCCAGTCTTGTCTGCACTCAACAATCATCTGTGCCAATGTTACAGAGCTTTGTTGGGCAGGCATTCTTCCTCAGTGTGGTGGTGCTGGTATTGACATTTTAATGCCATGATGCAGTGAGTTCCATTTGAAAGGGAACATCTCAGGTTGCATATGTGATTGTGATTCTACACTGCAGGCATGCCTGTGTGTTTTCTCTCAGGCAATTAGAATCTGTGTATTTTGTGACGTAGGTTTATAGACTTGCTGACACGCTACACTACCTCTGTGCCATCTCTGCAGTGCAAAGATGGATTTTGTTGATACTGATTACATTTGTTTTGTAACTGATTTCATTTGATTGTAATAACCAAGCACCTATGGTGCTGTAGCCCTTATTGCAGTTGTTAGGTTTCTTTTTTGTTCGTGAGTGGGAGTCTATGGGAGCCTCATAAACACATAGAAATATTATGAAATTTGGCACACCTAATGATCTGGATCTGAATAATAATCTGTCCAACTTTGAGGTCTTCAGGACTAAATCTATAGCACCACCTCCAGTTCAAAAATTCAGTATCATTGACAGGTTATCCTGAAGTTATCTGAGAAGTTTGAAGACAGTGCCATGTAGGGTTCTGTAGATGTAATTACATTGTATAAAATTCATTTTGTGTCTCTACGTATTTCTTGGTTAATGTCGATTCCAATGATGTCCCATTTGTATTATCAAACCTTTTGTTTGTGCACCATTTTAAAGTAATATAGTTTTTTCACTACTGTAAACTTAGCATTGTAATTGGCTAACATGTTAATCAATGGCCATTTTTTCTAATGAAGCTCTTCAGCTTATTACATGCTACATTAGCAGCTAAGTTGGCTTAGCATTCTGATTTGTTAGAGCTAACTAATGCTCTAAGTGCAGAGGAAAGTTTAATGAGGAAAATATTGCCCTTTAAGGGAAAAGTTAATTTCTGAAAATGTTACATGACAATAAGATTAAAAATGCTGATTGAAAAATATCTCTGGCTTTTGTGCTCAACATGTTATTTCAGAGTTTTGATTCCTTACAGAGTTTTGACATCTTAGGTCCTGTGTACCTTCACTCTGTCCTCCTATTGTCTGGGACTGGTGTGTTTATATGTGTGTGTGTATGTGTGAGTATGTGTGAGAGAGAGAGAGTTTGTAAGAGTGTAAGTGTGAGTTTTGTGCTTCTGCTCCTGCCATTCCCGCACAAGGTTGTAGCACTGTAATTCATAAATGTGATCAAACAAAGGTAAAGGGCAAATTTTGACCACATATATACTGTTTATATTGTTTGTAATTGGGATGAAGTAAACACCTGCTGAGTATTTTAACATATAATTTTTGATTGTGTTGAATTAAAAACCCAAAACTGCAGCGGGTCCACCAGACCCACGAATACTGGCTGAGTAACAAAAATATGAACACCATACAAGGGTTAAACTTGGCTTGGCATGCTGCATGTTATTTTCTCTAGGAACTTTTGGTGTATTTTATGGCAATGCTACTCCATAATAGTTAGGGCCAGAATAATGACTCAAGTCCTGCCTTGGGAATGACATTTTCTAAGGTGATGAATACGGGCATACTGATGTAATAGAAAGGGGAGGAGGACAATCTGCTATCATCTCAAGCATGGTCCAATTGCAGTATCATTTGCTTTCTCTACTGGATTGCCCTAAAGCTCATTTAGTCATGTTTAGGTTAGAGGCAACTTGATGTCACAACAACTTGTAATTATATTGCTGATTGAACAATGAAAGGGCATGAGTCAGACATGAGTCATACATGATTATATTCTGGCTTTACACATCAGTACTTCACGTCAAAGAATATCTGATACTGTAATGATGGGTCAACAGAGTTAGGTTCCATGTACACAGATATAAAGCATTACGATGCACCTAAAAACTTCAAATCAAATGTCCACTCACTCAGTAATTTTTTTTTCTCACAAAAAGTTTTACTCTTACAGAAGTGATAGTAGCCTCCTTTGTGTAAAATGATGTACACTCACAGCAAACATATCAGAAGTTAAATAAAGGTTGTTTTATAGAGGGGTATGCACTGACGTCACTTTCCCGCCGGAACACACCTCCTCAGCCAGTGGCAAAAGAGCTTGCTGCATGACTAGTTTTAATAGGGAAGCTGCGAAAACACGAGTAAAACAAACGATAATCAGTTTAAACTAAAGGTTGTTGGACTCGATATAGTGTTCCTTACAACTTACCAACGATCCAGAGGTCCATGGATATTGATATGCAGCCAGGAATCGTGTTTACTGACATTTATATGTGCCTGATTTTGATGCCGGGGAAATACATACATCAAATTTGCTTGTGAATGCATTTTGTAAATACAAAATAGGTTGGTCTAAATCTGGGTGATCACTTATATCAATGTTATATATCGTCCAACCCCAAAACTTATGTAGTTTTGTCAGTGTTTATTTAAAAACATCCAGTTATGCAGAATATAAGACAATATTGTCAATGCGATATATAACAATACAATATATAGGGTATGATTTTACCGTAAAATTCAACATGAACAAAAAAACTGCAAATGTTTTGCTGCCTGGAGTCCATTTGTTTCTTTGAATTGCAGGGATCCATTTGATTCTCTTTTCTGTAGCTTCTGGCAGTCTGTAAAAATATACCTCAGATTTCTTGTCAAATCTATGTGTACAGTCAATTGCAAAGCTCTTTCTTGTTTTAGATGTGTTTTGTGTGTTCTGTTGCAGCATTCATGCTAAAAACCAGTGCTGCCATTCAGTCTTTTTGCCCCTCAGTGGGCGGAACCGCAGTCATTTCAGCTGACGGTGACATCACGTGCATACCCTCCATTTTACATGGCATGCCAAGTGGAGGGCAGACATGTTGAGATCACATGACCAGCTGAACACTACTCACTTTACTTTAAGGATGAAAATAAACAATGCATTTCTTCGAAGGCATCGTTAACTTAAAACTTTGCCTGGTGCTGTATCCACACCACTATGTGCCTGTTACTCTCTCACCCAGACTTTTAACTAACGGCAAAAGGCCTGGGCACTATTGCACCTTTAATTGGCCAAGGTCAGCCCACTAAGACAAGAAAATGGCATCTGACCGGCGTATAAAAATGAACACTGAACAAAATGAATTGTACTTGGTCATCTTTAGAGGCAGAATAGTGTGTGAAACTAAATGATTCATAAGGATTGTAGCACTTAACACTCTCTGTAGACCTGCTTTGTTGTACTTGAACTTGAATTTATACTTGAAAATTAAACCATCGTACCATTTGTCACCTGCCATTCCAATATGCTGTCAGAAAAATAAAAGGGAAGCAAGGGTAGTCACCCCTACCCCTACCCACTGTTGCAGGCTTGGAACTTGTAAGCACAGCTTTGTTTCCTGGCAGATGTCTAAAGACCGGCATACAGTAGGCTCCTGGAAGTCTTGTAGAAGATTCAAGATTCAAGAGCTTTATTGTCATATGTACTAGAGTACAATGAAATTCTTACTTTGTTTACACCTCTCGAGAATGACAGAGTAGAAGGGGAACAAACATAACTTACATGGACAGTACAAAATATGTAGATATAGCATATACAGTAAAGTATAGCAAAAATATAAATAAAATAGCATAAAAAAGAAAGTGATGAAGTAAAAGAAGAGAGCCCATATGTTAATTAGAAAAACAACTATCAACAAAAAATAATTTACAGTAAAATGTGCATTGCAAGTAGCAGTAAAGTGACTAGTGTTTAAAATTGTCCACGATTGTCAGTTAAATGCGTTAAGAGTGTATGATGGTCCAGCAGGTAAAGTGCAGAGTGCCATTGAACAGGCTGAATTATCCTGATGATACAGGTGGAAGTGGTAGTGGGTTTTGTCTATTTATCAGTCTAATGGCCTGGGGGTATAAACTGTTTTGGAGTCTGGATGTTCTGGCCGCAGTGCTCTGGTACCGCTTGCCAGACTTCATGAGGATGAAGAAACTTTGGACTGAATGGGTGGTGTCCTTGATGATGTTGCAAGCCCACATGAAAAAATACTATAGTAAATTTACTATTGAAAATGTAGTAGCATTTCTAAAGTAAATACTATAGTGTTTTTGAACCATACTATAGTAAAGGTACTATAGTAAATTGTGTGTG
>JAFVLL020019116.1:0-26263 GCA_021397915.2 Tor tambroides
CCATGCACATGCTGAATCAGGTCAAAAGTGTTTAAAACAGTTATAATTTCTTTTGTAGTTTTGATTTCTGCATTATCTATGTGAATATTAAAATCTCCTGCAATAGCAAAACAGTCAAACTCTGAGGAAATCATTGATAACAGTTCTGTGAACTCTTCAACAAAGGCTGGAGAGTATTTTGGAGGCCTGTAAATAATGATAAACAGAATGTGTGGAGCACCTTTCAGCACAATACCTAGATATTCAAAAGACAAGTACTGACCAAATGACACTTGCTTGCATTGATAGACATCTTTAAATAGAGCAGCTACACCTCCTCCTCTCCTAACAGTCCTGCATTCACTTATAAAATTAAAGTTAGGAGGGGCTGTTTCATTGAGGACTGTTGCACTGCAGCTGTCTTCTAGCCATGTTTCATTTAGAAACATAAAATCCAGGTTGTTTGTGGTTATTAAGTCATTGATCAGAAATGATTTATTTTTTAGTGAGTGAATGTTTAACTTAATGGCATTACTTTGTGTCTCTACAGCAATCTTAGTTTGATGTATAATAGGCCGCAGATTAGATGGGTCAGCCGTACGGCTTGAGAAGGCCTTAGACTTTCTATCACATGATAAAACAGAAATAGAGAAAGCTACAGGCATTTAGTGGGGTTTCTGCTTAAAACAAGAAAGAAACTATTTTCTAGTGGAGTGGTATTTATTCTAAATCTTATCTTATACAATTTTTCTGCTCAAGTACATTTTTATTGTTTTAATTTACCTTGTTTGTCTCAAGACAAACTCACTGAATGAGGATTTCTAATGTGTGATTCTCAGGAACAGAATTGTAGAGGAGAGATAACTGATAATGTCCTATGATATCTTATAATGTCCTTTGTCTGCCCATGGAGGTTATTGGTGTTGGAGGACTCCATAGAGTGACCAGCACATCTGAGAGAGTGTGTGATTCACCACTGCTCATTCAAAGCTCAAAGAGATCAATGCGGAGCCCATGGTGAGGCTGCGGCTTTTGGTTTGATCCTCATTCTCTGTTCTCGAACCCTTTATTTCAAACCGCCATCTTTCTTTCTTTCTCTCCGTCTCTTTCTTCATCTAACCTTCATCCAGCTAATCTCCCTCTCCCTTTCCGGCTTCTCGACTGTAACCTTGCTGCTGGCGATGGCCTTCTCACTGGATTAAAGGTGCAAATTGCAGCCCTTTAACTTTATTGGTTTTGAACTCTGGTTTCAGAATATTGTTAGAGCATTGGTCGCCCAGAATCTCATTCACTGACTTTTACACGTCTCATTTCTGTTTGCACAACCTTATTACAGCTGGCTTTCTCCATTATATCACTCCTGATCTGTCCAGGTCAAACGGTGTCCATTTATCCTGTGGTCTGCTGCTTTTCTGGCCCATTCTGTGTTCCTTGCAAGAACTTCAATAAACCAGTCTGATGAATTTTTTTATTGAAGAACTGGTGAGACATTTGCTTGTGAACTGGACTACACTGATTGCAACCTTTTACTGCTATTTAAATGAAAGACATTGTCACAGAATGACAATGACACATTCAATGTTATGTATCAAAAATGTTCACTGTAATGTATTTATGTATGAGGTATTTACTTAATAAAACAGCTAATTAAATACCTAATTAAATGGACAGAACTGATGGATCGGGAAAGGTCCTCGAGTTGGGATTTGAACTCGGGACGCCCGTAGCACCGACGGCCATAGGCTATCAGCGCCGAGATATACTACTCTTTTTTTGCATACTATATAGTAAAGAAGTATTTGATTTCAGATGCACTGTATAATTGAAGGGTAGCGTAATTCTTTATATCAATCAACTATTAAATAATTAATAGTCAAATAATTGTCATTTGCATATATCCTTCTGCAAGCTCAAAGTCTAATGTTCTACAAAAAAAACAGTGTGTTGTTAGTTAATATTGCATAATAGCATAAAAGTCTAAAAATAGCATAAATAGCATAAAAGTCGAGTCTCAGGTCTGGCAGGGATTGTAGGTGGGGGGAGTGAATAACCAGCACTCTCTCCACCCTCAATACCACGACTGAGGTGAGACCCTTGAGCAAGGCACCGAACCCCCAACTGCTCCCCGGGTGCCGCAGCATTGGCTGCCCACTGCTCCGGGTGTATGTTCACTACTGTGTGCATGCACTTGGATGGGTTAAATGCAGAGGACAAATTCCGAGTATGGGTCACCATACTTGGCCACACACCACTTCCCTTTTCCTTAAAAGGCTTGTTTTCATGGAATATACATCTTGAAGCTCATTTTCAAGTCTGTTTTATTTCTATTCAGTAATTTCATTCAGTGATTCATTTTGTCGGACTGATTTAAAACCATTTTGATGAAATTTTCATTGAAAAAGAACTGGTTCATTGTTGTAGAATAGAAATAGAAAATATTAATTTCTGTTTTTCATTCACATTCTGCGTGAAAAATTTCACCCTCCATGTAACCTGCTAATTGCCCTTTAGACATGCTGTTGCACTCTGTAGAAGTGAGGAATTCACTTTGGTTCTTGTTTTATAGGTGTTACCTTGTAACCTGTTTATATTGGATATCTTGTTGTTGATGAACCTTCCCCGAAAAGAAGTTCTCATCATCTCCCTCTATATCTACCTTGCCTCATGCTGTCTGCCAAACAATGGAGCGTGTGCACAAGTCAGCCCAGCATTGTGTCTGCTCGTATAAATCACATGTGGAGCGTTGACAGTGTTTTTTTCTGCTTGTGACTGCTGGAGCTGTTGTTGAAAGCAGGAAGGGGAGAAATTTGGTCATTATTTTTGGCTTGTTTTGACAGAAGAAGCCTGGAAACCTTTTGCCCATTTCACTATGTATGTGTGTGTTCATTTTTACATTTCACAGAACTGCTTGTGCGTTAATTTCTTTCAGCACCTCGGATGACCTTTCCTGCTTATGACTACAGAGCTGAATTAACACAGGGGACGCCTTCTAATTTGAATCCCATAATTGAGTGCTTACCTTGACCGTCCTTTCGCCTGTTCATGCCATTTTTGTTCACACTGTGCAACCACTCAAAGTTTGACATTATTCTCCCGGCTGTGGTCAATTCTTCACTTCTCCAGAGTGCCACAGCATGCCCAAAATGCTTGAGGTAGCTGTTAGCCGAAGCGGTATTCTATTAGCTGCACAAAGAGGGCACCTTGAGGGAACGGTAAAGGGGAAGTGATTGCACAATAGCAGCGCCGGCCCCTATAATGTTCCATTAGAGAATAAATGGCCATTGTGCGCTATTGGCGGCTTTGCGCTTTACGTGTCTAGACTTAGCTTGCGTCTAATATTGTGTATTAAAGGCAACCCGGAATGTCAGTGTGAGATGTTTCTTACTTCTGCTGCTATATATAAATGTGAAGAGTGTTTGTGCTTTTGAGGGCCTTATTAATACCCAACGTGTCCCAGATCTGAGGGTTTGAGATGTTTACACAAGTGCTTTTGATTCTAGATTTAGCACCACTTAAAACTAATTGAAATATTAATTTAGAGTAGTAATAATTTGTTGTGATTGTGTGTGGACCAGCATTTAATTCCCTGAACAGTTGATATGGTGGTCTGAAGTGTGAATAAACTTTACTGATGTTTCTGCTTTAGCCATGAGATATAGATACACTCTTTCTCTCTCTCTCTCTCTCTCTATTCCGTAGACTGCTGTGATTGGCTTGTTACACTACAGACTAAATAGAACAAACTATTCTGTGTTTTCTGTAGGCATTAGCTATGCTACCCAAAAACACATGAAAGACAAGAACAAGTACACCTGAAAATCATTTATTTTGCCTTAGAGGCACAAATTTGAAATTGTGACCTTTATGAAAGAGAGTGCAAAAACCATGAAAATTATTTTTTTTTTCTGTTTACAGGGCTGCGTCAGATACATCGATACTAGATGAGGAGTCTTTAACTCTAAATGAGCCCAGTCATCCAGCCCCAGCTGGAGGAGGAAGCACACGAGGGGTTTACTTGACTGTGCCGCCCAGCATGCAGAGGAGTATCCAGAAATACAGGGAGAACCATAATGCCTTTCTGCGCCTGGTTTCGCACGAGGCTCTGGGGAGCTTCAATCCTTGGGCTATAGCAGACAGGTTTGAATCTAATGATTGCTTTATTAATAAAACATCTCAATCACCACTGAAGTGTGGGTTGAATTATGCCTCAAAGAGGCATGATTTGTTAACTCATTATTTGTTATTTTTGAGGGTCCTCCATTAGATTAGAAATCATAGAAAATCACCTACCATATATTTATTCCTAATTATGAGAATATGTTAAAGTCTTTGACATATATCATTATATTACAGAAGCTGAAATTATCAAATTAAACATTACTCTTTCTTTTTGTTTTCAGTTAGCAAGCTAACAGCTAAGCCTAGATTAACCTTTTTAATTACATATCACACATCACAATATATTTCAGAAGCTTGTATGGTCAAATTAAACTTTTTTCTTTCTTTGTTTTATTTAGCCTTCAAATGAAACTTTTTTTTTTTTTTTCAGTTATTCAGTTCTGAATTCAGCTTCTGTTAGCAAAGCCTAACAGCTTAGTTAACTAGCATAGCATGGTTCTTTCGATTAGCTTGAACAAAATATTAAGATAACACCTTTTTGATCAGGTATCAAGGAAGGGGGATTCCTCAGGGGAAAAGAACAACACAGATTCATTGGAAAAATTTGCCTCTATTTTGCAAAAAACTTTCAAAAACTACCTATACATATAATTCAGTGCATTTTCCAGCTGAAATGAACACTAGTGGGAGTAAAACACTAACAACCTTATTACTTTTCAAATTATAAGCAGATTAAAAAAATACTATTAAATTACTAAAAACATTTTGTGTGGTTACAAGCACAATACTACATCATGACCTTATTACTAAATAAATACATTTTTAAATTTGCAACACACAACACAACACCGTATATATATATATATAGTTTTTCTGATGAGGTAAACTTGCTCAGTAGTGCACCTAGTATAGCATTGTTCTTTTGATAAAGAGCATTAACCTTTTAACACCACGTATCAGACATTTCCAAACTATCGCGATATGTACAGCAATCAACATCATAAAACGATTCACGTTCATCTATTTTAGATAAAACTGAATGTACTTTTAGCGCCACTCACTGGACATTTTACTTTTAAAGGTGTTGCGAAATATGCAAGAAACATTGTAATGTCATTTTGCACAAATGAAACCACAGGCACAGACTGGATTGGAAAAGGATCTCGCATGACTTTTTGTTCATTTCACAACCAAATATTGCAAACGAGGCATGACACTTACCCATTTAGATGTCATTATCTGCATCTTAAAGCAGTGACTTCAGTAAACAACTCGACTATGTGTGTACTGAAGCTGCAGTATGCATGTGGCCCATAGACATCTATCCTAAATTAGCTCTTACTTATTCATCACCGATATCAACAGTTTCCTGACATATTTTCATTGTTTTGTTTATGCTCAAGACACGTTCCTGGATAAACACTAAAAGCTCCGCTCTTCTATTTGCACCCAGAGCAACAGCAGATTAGTCATAAGCCCCAGTGCATTTCCCACAGTGACACAGCTTGTAGGAGTTGAGATTGTTTACAGCCTCGCGGCTATAATGATCCTCGCACACGATGCCATTTTAAATGTAAATATTAGTTCTGTTTTTTGATGGGTGCTAATGTAGAGCGTGCTCCTGTGCAAATGAGCGTCTTTGTTGTTCCGCTAGTGCTCTTGCACGCCCACCCCGCCATTAGCATACTTAACAGAATTTTTAAGTTGGTGCAGTGCGGTGGATATTTATCAAGTCCTGCTAGTCCACAGAGAACAGACTTTTAACAACGGTGAGAAGAGGAACACAAAAACCTGAATCTGATCCTAGAGCTGAGGTCTCATTTGTCAGACTTGATCCTTGCGCCATGGGCTGTGTGGGTGGTGAGAAGAATGGTTGCAGAAATCATTTACGGAAAGGAGAAAGTGAGGAATCAAAAGTGAAAATATTTTTCTGTGTGCTGCAGCTCGAAAAAAGTATGAGTTATTGCACGAATATAAAAAGAAATTGAGGATCTATTTTTTATTTTTTGAGAGGTCAGTGTAGTACCGCAGAGACTCTGAATGGTTATTATTCCAGAGAAATAGAGAAGATGGGAAATGTCACGGCAATTAGTGCTGCTGCTGGGAACGGGTGCGGGCACTTGTCAGTCAGCGGTGTGTTGTGGGTAATAAGAGCCTTGAAGGCAGTCAAGGCCTTGAGTGAGCACAGACTGACTAGGCTCTCTGGGTAGCTCTGCTCTTTACACAGAGGAAGTTTAATACTTGCCTAAAAGAAAGGATTTAGATGATCTCATCACTGTCCTAAAGATATAGAAAGAAGTCATTTTTATTCTTTAATGCTGAGAGAACAAAAAAACGGTGGTATTATAGAATTATTAATGTACTAAGAGAAAATATTTTCAGTTTTACTTTTAGTAATTTTATGTGCTTTTGTCTTTTTTTGTATATTACTATATAGCTTCAAAGTTGCAATGAAACAGAAGTAGCATTGACATTTTGATTAAACATTAATCTATATTCTCGGATGAATTGTCTACAATAAAATCTGTAACATGCATTAGAATAGAATAGAAAATAGGGTGATCTTTCATGCTTTCATGCATTTTATTTAAGCTTTATTTTATTTTTCTGCATTTTCAAATGCCAAAAAATGCTAAATGATTTTTAATAGTTTTAGTTAATGATATCACTTACACAAAAATATACCCAACATGTTTTTTTCCCTCTCCTGAATGAGGCATTTATAACTAAGGGATATTTCCGTATTTTTGGGTGAACTGTCCCTTTAATGTATGAGTATGAGCAATAAGTGCTGTGTAAGTGTAACTCTCTTTTCCCTTGTTTCCCGCAGTCTGGCTGATGAGCTAATGGCTGAGGCTCTGGCTGATGTGGCGGCAGAGTTCCAGGATGTTTGTGAAGAGTATGCGGAAGCTGTTTTCACTTCAGAGTTCCTCCAGCCAGTCCAGTCTCCCACCACATCAATGTCATAGAGACTCCTTAAAAAAGGCTTACAAGCAATGACACTTTAATATATTTCTGGAACTGAACATTTTTGTATGTTTTTCCATGAATTACATTTAAATATTGAACTATACAATCACTGAATAGAACCTGGTGGTTAGAGCTCGGTTTTTACTCAGACAGGCATTTCTGTTGTAATGCGAAACCTCAGTGGGCGGTCTGACTTTTAAATGCAAACAGATGCTTTTTAGCACACAGCTAACAAATGTCACATCAATGTGTCATAATCCATACAGCCTTCTTTGTGTATTAGTCAATGAATTAGTCGACTTTTGCATTTGCTATTCAGCACAGACAAAAGCCTTAAAAGAAACTCTACATTATTAATGCATTACAAATGATAAGATTTACACTGTTTTCTATAAATATCTCGCATTAGAGGAACACACACTTGCTTCTTCCTGGGTTGCATTAATGCTGTCCGCATCAGAACGCAAACTTGTTACTTTGTGGACTGATTTCATACGCTCTAAAAATGTTTTTGTTTCTCTATGCTAATTGTCTTTAAGTTTACTAAGCGTCCATATGTTGCCCAGTGTGACTGGACAGGTGAGGTATACTTAGAGTGTATAGTTCATGTGTCAGAGCCTGTGGGGGAAAGTGGCCTCCAGATGGGTCCAGATGTTGTACTGGTATGCTGGAAATGTGCTCAGACAGGATGAGCATTACAAAGATTCTTTCCATCGAAATGTACACGCATACAGCACCTATATAACAAAGTAAGGCTATAATAATAAGAAAGTGTGGAGTTTAGACAAATTTAGGAATATAAAATGAGGGCCCATGTCTTTTTGAGGGCTTTTTGTGGCTTTAAAATTATCGGTTGTCCCCTTATTGCTTAATTCTAATGCAGTGAGCAGATTTTATGGAACGTTTCTTAACCTGTCACGTTGTAGTTAAAACCCCCAGATGTGAGTCACAGGTTTCTTCCCAGTGTTCAGCAACCTACTTATTTGTGAAAAGTGCCAAAAGCAAACTAATGCACAAGTAACTGCATTTGCCAGCGAATTCTAGGCTTTGTGCCATGAACTATTATGAATGCTGTGACGCTACAGGAATATAGTCACCAATTTGGCATGAACTTGTTCTTGGTTGTGTTTTTATTGCTGGTGAAAGATACCTGTTGAATTTGTATTGTATTTATAATCATGATTTAATTTATAAAGAAAATAAATGTTTTAAAATGTCTCTTTCAAGCATCTCCCTGGCCTTGGCACATGTTACTCAGTGCTCTGGATGAAACTGCTTTTTTAAAAGAAAAAGTTTAATTAATTGAATTATCCATTTTTTTCCTATGTGTAGCCGGTGTAATCAATGTTATCTATCTTTCTGCTTGTCTGACCTGCAGGCTGTTTTTCTGCTGCTGCTTTTACCAGAAACACAATGCAATGTTTGGAGTCAGAAGTGTTTTGTCATTGAGTTTCCTGACTGCTACAAATAGGCCAAGTCCTTAAAGGAGTGGAGTAATGCAACATGGGCAGTTCCCTGGAATTGAAGAACTCCAGACTTCACCTCTATCAATAGTCATTTAGAGCTACTTGAGAACAGTTATTTGGGATGCCTGATGTGCAGCAATGCCTAGCCTGTTGTGAGAGCTGGGTATAACTTGGTGAGGTCTGATATTTTTATGGCAACACAGAACACTTATTATACAGATAATGAGCTGTTAAACATGTTTATTGAAAGTGCATCATATTTAGCCTTGATTTTGTCACTTTTTCTTCCAATTACTGTTTGACAGCTACCACGAGACTCATTTTTTATAGTTATTATAGTCAACCCAGCATTAATCAGCTGAACTGCTGTTGGATGTACTGTGACGGAGCTGGTTATTTAAAAGCCTGAGGAGGAATCACGACATAGTGATTTATGAACAAGCTAATATTTTGCACAGTCATCCTACTATAGGGCTACAGAGATACACTGCCATTGGCAGGGTGAAGACATTTATACTTCTGTTTTGAACTGCACAATGCCTTTTGCTCTTCTGCTTCCACAATGTAGATATTCAGTTTGGTGGCAGGCATGTGGTCCCTCAGCTATGCAACTGTGTTTTGTATCACAGAGACGATTGAATGATACTGTAGGCCAAATTTTGAAGCACTTTAGGGATTTTTAAGGTAACTGTCTGTCAATGTTGTTTGGCCCTTGTTGAAAGTTTTCTTGTGGTTTCTTTTGCAACAGTTTCAACTATGGTCTCAGAGGAGTTTTGAGTCATTCTTCAATTGTGGCAACAGATTCTGTCACTCACTTTTAGAAAGTAAAAAAAACCCCAAACTGTAACACAATTCCTGTAAGAAACCATAGGCTACATATTTCAACACATTTTAACAGTATGTGGAATGATAAAAATGAAAATATTATATATTTATTGATAAAAAATTATAAATTGAGATGTTCTAGTTACGAAAACGATGCAGATGTAATATATTTTTGATATAGGCTATACAATAATGTGCCGATCTCGCGTTTCCCGCCACGTTTTCATTCCAAAATGGCGCGTTGCGTGAAATAAGAATTAGTTTTTTTTTTTTTTAATGCGGTTTTGTTGTATTAGTTGGCTTGCCTAACTTTAATATTACACCTTGTTAGATATATGGTATTATTATATTATCATATTAGCTAAGGATGGCTAAAATATCAAAACTAACTCAGTGTTGATGTACGCCGTCAAACAATTTTAATGTACTGGGCGTCCTTTTAATTTCTTTATTATACTGTTTTATATAAATACATGCATTTGCAGTACAAACGTATTTCTTTTTATGTAAAAAGTTGCCGAGCTCAAAATGCGCTGCAGAATTGATTTTAGTCATTATTTATCAGTGTTTGTTTAGCGTCATGTGTATGATCTGCTCAAGTCAACGTACTTAAGGAGGCGCTAGTGTGATGATATTATTTAACGTACATAAATGAATAAATAACTAATATATGACGGCGGGTGGTCTGAAGCCTGCATTAATGCGCTTGGCGTTTTCCAAGTTCACTGCAGCTCGCGCAGAGCCACTGGAGGCAGTCGAACATCACACCTCGAGCTCAACAGGAGGAGAGGAGGACAACAGCAAAGTCTGTCCACACACAAACAGCCCCAAGTCCGCGCTTACTTCAACACAAGGATATGTCTCAGCGTTCATGGATACTCCCATCTTCGCATGTCATTTCCACGGCATCTTCAAACACGAAACGCGCACAGACTTGAAATCGCTTCTCCCGCGCACAGACAAGGACAGAGAGAAGAGACGTGCGTACTGTCCAAACTAACTGCAAAGACGCAGGATGGCTAAAGAAATCAGAGGGAAAGGTAAGAGATGTCACATCACATTCAGACAACACACAGACATCTCCGGGATTGATACGCAAGCTACGGTGTCACAGCAGAAAGTGTAGACAGTCAGTTTGCTCTCTTCACTTTCCGCGTCAATCTGTTGGAATGCGTGATGATCCAGGGCTGTGTCTTCAAACCTAGTGAGCTGCCTACCTAGACAACGTTTTGGGGCGTCATGGGCGCATTCCAATACTTACGACGGCTTTAAACGCTGTCCGGTTCACTTGGTTTTGAGAGACAGTCCAAACGTTGGCTTTTTCTTCATCTTAACATGTTCTCTTTACAAACTGGTAGTAGTCCTAAATGTAGAATGTTTTATGGATGTAGGGCAGGAGTTGTCAACCATATCTGACCCAGGGATCCCCTACACAGACTCGCAGGCAATCCAGGGATCACTGATACAAAAATACTAGGATTTATTAGTAACGGTGTATAATAACTTGTAGAGACCGACCGATATTGTATTTTAATAGCTGATATGATCCAGATTATTTTGTTTAAATGTCCAGTAACTGATATCAAAGATCAGTTGTAATTAAAGTTTTTTTGACCAAAAAAGAGACTATAAATCAATAAATAATAATTGGTTATTTACATTATTATTGTTGTTAATACAACTGATGCAGAATTAATTTGTATTTGTTTAACTGGTGAGCTTAAAATGCTGTGTTTCTGAAAATGAATAGGCCTATCTTTTGATTTAAACAAAAGGTAGACGTAAGCTAAGTTACTTTACCTGTGAACACCCTTTATTAATCTCCACTGGTGTTGTGTTGGGTGCTATTCACTGATTTATCAGTAGACCTGATATTAAAGAACCAGTTATGTAGAAAAATCTGAATATATATACATTTTGCTTTGTATTTCAGTCCATAGTCCCCCTGCAGTAACTTTTTTTTTTTTTGTGGAATTGTGTCATAAATTAGTGTAAGGAACAAGAAATAAGCATATAAGGAAATTTGTATATAGCCTATGGTGTGATTAATAATTCTAGCTATAAATCGCATCTGAATGTTTGTTTCTTCCAGATGGTCGTAGATTATGACTGGACTTTTGATTCATCTTTGACATAATTTAATTAGAGCCCAGCTGGAGAGTGATGATCCATTGGTCAGCTTTTTTTCTCCACCAATATGCTTTAATTTAAGTAAACAATATGAACTGTGAACTTCAAACACTTAAAATGAGACAAAATGTGGTCTTCAGAAACCATAAGCAAGTCATAATGCATGTTCTGCATGAAAAGTCAATGTGCATCCTGCGTTGTATGCACTACTTATTCTGTTTCTACTTAAAGGTGCATTGGACAGTGACATGTATAAGAAGTTTTTTTCTTTATTTTTTTGTCAGTTTGGCTCCTTGAATGTTGAAAGAGGCTGATGTGAGAGAGGGAGAGCTGATGGTCTCTCTTTGAGATCTACTGTATATCCTGTAGGACACGCTGATATGATTGAGTCTAAGGCTGAGTGCTGAGACTGTCTGCACTGAACATCTCAGCATACATAGATATAGTTTAATCTGTTTATGACAGCACATCCAGTCCAGCATGTCAGAGCAATTATTGATCTGGAAGAAAACTTACTCTTTGCATTTCATGATTCTGAATTATGGTTGTTAGTTAATGTGGTACTTTGCAATATTTCTATAAGTTTATTGATTATGCGATTCGCTTCTGAGATGCCATGCAGGCAGAGAGTGTTTTGAGAACCCTATTGTTTTAATGTTTTCAAATAATTTTTCCAACTAAGCTTAAAGTGATTGTTCACTCAAAAAAATGTCATATGATTTTCTTTCTTCTGTAAAACGCAAAAGAAAATATTTTGAATGTTTTTAGTTCGTACAGTGGAAGTCAGTGGTAAACTGTCAGCAAAAGAAAGTAAGTCGTACAGGTTTGGACCAACTTAAGGGTGAGTAAATCGTAACAGAATGTTGATTTTTTTGGTGAACTATTACTTTAATATGCTATAGACAACTATAAGTGTATGCCATAGAAGCATTGAATCTATCAATGCGTTTGGTATGCCATTGTGAAGCTAGTGGTCCAAAACAACACAATTCCGCTTTAAATCTAAATCACTTTACATAAAAAGTGTTCAATTTTAAACATGATCATGTATTGCTCAGTCTCTAGGGGTCAGGAAACCAGCGAAGAGAACATCAGATGTTAGCCTCAAGTCTGTCAGTATGTTTGTCGCTTATGATCATGATCGTTTTCTACAGTTTTAAGTGGTTTGTTATGATGTGAAGCTCACAGCATGTGACTTCTGGGTTTTGAATGTGAAGCTCTATGAAGCTCTCTGGGTTATTGGTGTGACAGCATGTCATCCATGTTGTATTTCGTGTAAGTATAACAGTTTCCATACGTTGGACAGCAGTAACGACTACAGACTGCTAATAAGCTGCCATAGGCATTGATTTCTCCTCAGGCATGTTTCAGAATCAGCCAAGAAGTTCTCCTCTCGCTGTCATGTAGGAAGTCAGCATTTGATTTTGTAGGTGGAAATGTGTAATCCTACAGACTCCTTTGGTTTGGTTACTTAATTTACCACAATGTTTATGAGATTCCTAGTTAGTGAATCAGTGTTGTTGAGGATGGGATGGTGCGATAATTGAGTACATCATATCGGCATTACATAAAACAGCTCACTGTATTGAACAAGCAGAACGTGTACAGATAGCCTACATTATCACTGGAGCAAAATTTGTTCTTTTACATGATCAGAACTGGCAGCCCATCAGCAAACACGGACTAGGTTGGCTTCATTTATATGTTAAATAGCAAGGATGCTTCATGGATACCTGTTCGGTCCCAGATTATTTTAGATTTATTTTCATGTATTTCTCAAGATTTTTGTATTCATATTTGTTATCATCCAAAGTCAAAACAATCAGTTAATCTGCTATATGATACTGTAGATCAGAAGTCACCATTAGCGCAAATTAGTCACCAATTACCATCCAAATCTTTTTTTTTTCATAGACATTAAATGTATATCACAAAAAAGCATTTTTAATGTATATACAGGAATCATAATTTAAGAAGCAGTGAATGAAGTAGATGCCTTTAGTGTCATCTATTTTAATTTCTCCAATTGATCAGGTTCACTTATAAATGCAACAGCTAGTCAGAGTCATTGTTAACACTGACATGAAAGAAGAACCTTTTTTTTAAAATATATTTTGTGTATTCACCTCACAGACTATTATTTGCATAATATTTTCATGAAATGCACATTGCTTTTTTCATTTCCTAGCCAAAATATTGACTCCTGAATAAGCAATACTTTATCGTGCCACTTTTGATTGTTCAAACCTTCCCTGTTGAGAAGAAAATTTGGAGGTTGGACCTATTTCCAACAGTAATTGTATATTCCTACTATATGTTTTGTAGTTAATACTCATTCTCTATAGATTAGGATATAGACCACTCAATGAATATAATTCCCAGATGCAGGAGCTGCAGTTAATTTCTTTTACAGTCTATATTCCCTCAGCAGAAGAGCCCCAGAGTGCATCACTCCACACCAACCTGAATTCAGAGCAGTTTCAGTGCGTCAAACCATCATGTTGTGTTTTTCTGTAAGTCCAGCTCTGTATGATCTCAAAGCTTCAAAGGGGTGCGATTTCCCATTGCACAAAATGTATTTCATTGTGTGCTCAATTCATCTGTATTGCCTTTCTTGGAAGAAAGAAGGTGCTCTGGAAAAATAGGTGTAAGAATGAACTGCTCAGTAATGTGAATAGGAATTCATATATTGGCATGCTTAGGCTGGTGAAGGTCTCTGTTGAGTTGGTGTGAAATACACTTTTCAGGTGTAACAATGTTTCTTCACATTATGTCTCCAGTATAGCTATAGTAATGTACAGTTATGTTTCATATGTGCATATAGAGGTCATAGTCAGTGCTCCAGTGATATATTTAATCTTAGCCATTCAGGAAGTGACCTTTTAGTGGCAGAAAGTAGTAAGTAGTATTCTGTGTCAATTCTCAAAAACTCATTTTACTTGGCTTTAGTTGAGAATAAAAACAGGGAATACTGATTGTGTTGTTCACAGTAGCAAAATTGAATTGCAAAGTTGGCTTGTTTTTGCCAAACCAATTAACGTGCACCTCATTCAAGGTGTTTCCTGCAGCGTCCTTGTGATGTACATTCAAATGAGAAACATTTCATCTCCTTTGTTTTGTCCATGTTGTTTCCTGCTTTTTTTCTATGGGGTTTTGATGGAAGGCGTTGTGACACTATATCTGTGTAATGGCATTTCAGTCAATAGCGCACTCTGTATCTGTGGCTGTCAGACCAAGAGACTCGGATGATCTAGTATTAGCTCTCAGCAAACAACATTGCATTTACTTCAGGTTTCACGTTTATTTTGTCTCTTGCTTGGTTTTTGTCACTGAGAAAATGAAATTCTATTTTTATCCTCAAACCAATAATTCAGCATTTGCTGCACCCACGCAGTAGAGTGAGAAATGACTGTTATTCCTGTTAAAAGCGTCAAGGACGTTTCTACTTGACGAAAACTCATGAATTTATGTAACTAATCCAAGCATAATAGATCAAGCATCTTCTAGATCAGTAGCTCTCAAACTGTAAGACCACCTGAAGTGGTGCGTGACATGAAAATTTGCAAAATATTTTTTTACATTTTAGTTTGACTCTCTTATTTTACTATTTTATTTACTATTCAGGTATTTTAGATGCTGCTCTTGTAGTTTTCTTCAGTTCTGCAAGGGAAAGATGAAGGTCTTATAGCACCATGCTTTATCCTAAATACAGATAAATGGTATAGGCAAGGCAAGGCAAGGCAAGGCAAGTTTATTTATATAGCACATTTCATACACAGTGGTAATTCAAATAGCTTAACATGAAAGGAAGTGAAATAGTCATTAAAAATAATAATCACAGCAATAAAACAAGGAATTAAAAAAAAAACAAGGAATTTAAAACAAACATTAAAACTCTTCCGCAAAAACCTTCCAAAACACCTAACTATTCCACTACTTCACCCCCTACTTACTTCCACCCTTGCTGGTGATAAAGGCATGAACAAGTTTCTCCAAATCTTGACTGGAAACAAAACATCTAATTCTTGCAATGTTTTTGAGATGATAGTATGCTGATGGTTGATTTGCTTTGTGCATTCCACCAAAATAAAGGTCCGTCTCCAAAGTCTTCGATTTTGACGACGATTTTGTCTTTACATTTGAGTCAAGACATATTTCATACCAAGTTTCGTCTTTGACTTTAAGTGTTAATGACTTTCGTTTCTCTTCATTCGCTGAAAAGTTTTGGCACATCAATATTGGTTTTATCAATGCGTGTGAAGGAGTCAGTAAGATATGATGCATTGGAGATGAGCTGAATTAATCCCGAACATCATCTTGAACGCGTGAGTAATTTGGGTTCTTTCTATTGTTTGATAAGCCTAAGTTCTCTCCAGCCGTCTGCGTTGCAAGGGCCAAGCTGAGTGCTAATCGACGTCATCTGCAGAAAGCTGCTGGAAGTTATAAACTGGTGGCGCAGACTCGACCAAGTGTGATTGTCTGACAACTTTTTCAACAACTAAACTTGGAACAGTTCCGCTCGCATGAATCAACCACCAGATATAACTTCGAAAATTTAACGAACAGTGCTTCTTCGAACTTATCTTTGATCAATCTATCTGTGATCATAAGGACCATCGATAACCGTCTTTGTGAAATTGCAACCATGGAAGGAGAAAATGTTTTTCGATCAATTCACGGGGTTCTGGACAAGCAGCAAACCAAGACTGCTTGAAGTGACAATGTTAATTCATGAATCAAAATAATTATAAAAGCATGTTACAACAACATCAATATGCAATATTGTTTGTATAGTTGTAACGGACTGTTCCGAAATTCACATACTGTTTCCCACATACTGTTAGCTATACTGAAATATATAGAAATGTGTCTGCATTATGCACAGAAATGAAAGAGTGAACAAAAAGTTTGATGTAAAATTTCATTAAAAATATTACACGTGATCTTGCATGATCTGACGTAATTCCGGTAAAATTCCTACTTCTCTTCTACTTCCTGCGGATTTAAAGGATGATTTCGTTTGTGCGCCCCCTGTCGTTTCAAAGAATATCTCAACGGCGAACGCGTCAAGTATAAACGCCTCGTCCGTTTGGGGAGGTGCACGCGCAGTTAGCGGAGGCTCGCGAAGCAGAGCCAGGCGCGAGTATAAACGAGGCTTTAGTGGGAGCATATACAAGCTAAACAAGAACTGAGCCTTGTGGGACTCCACAAGAGTTGTTCTGCTGTACTGTTCTGCACTATATTCTATATTATGCTATACTATTCACTACCTAAAAGGTTTTTTAAGAAGTTAAAAAAAAAAAAATCCGCAAGGATGCATTACATTGATTAAATATGACAGTAACAACATTTATAATGATACAAAAGATTTATATTGTTTTAAATCTATTGTCTATTCATTAAAGAATCCTGAATAAAAGTATCATGGTTTCCACAAAAATATTAAGCAGCAATGCTCTTTTCAGCATTGATAATAGTAAGAAATGTGTCTTGAGCATCAAATCAGCATTAGTAATGGATGCTGAAAATTCAGCTTTGCCATCACAGGAATAAATACACTTTAAGTTATAATAAAATAAAACAGTTATTTTAAATTGTAATACTATTTCACAATCTGTTTTTACTATATACTTGCTCAAATAAATGCAGACATGGTGAGCATAAAAGACTTTCAAAAATATTACTTACCTCAGACTTTTAAATGAGAGTGCATATGATGGCACTTTTGAAGAAATGATGACTTAAGAAATTAACATGGTAAAGTAAACAATTTAAATGTGAAAATGTAAACAATATGCACATTTAAGGTTTAATTTAGACGTTTATGAAGAAATTTCATATGAAGCCTTTGTTGTGTAAAATGATGACTTTGTTAGATTTTTTTTTTATTGACAGCCTAACAAAAATCATAGGTCTTATTGGTTTCAAAAGTAACAGCACACCTCTCCTCAACAAGCTCTATGGTTTGAAGAATTATTTATGTCATTCAAATGAATTGGACTCTTAAGTTTGATATTGAGGGATGTATGTTGATATTTGTGAGCCTATGTGTGAGTGATAATGTCACTGATAAAGAGTACTAACATGACGATTTGTAGCGCAACATTGGTTAGTGAAATTGGTTTTGAGGTTACGAAATAGTTTGCATGTTCCCTTCATTGGAAGTTGTGAAACTATGGCAAGTGATGGCAGGTTCGTTTGGGTGGGTCAGTCAGGAATATGTGTATCAACAGGTAGAAACCTTAAACCTTCCTTTTTTGTGGCAAAACCTGGTCTTTTTTCTCTTCTGAAATGAGAAAATCTAAATGTCTCGGTCACATTTTTCTCATGCTGTTTAGCAGTGAATAAAACTCTTAAAAGCTACCTGACACCTCATTACAAACAGAACAATTCAGGGCAGATTCCAGGTTCCCTCCATAATGATTGTGTTCTAGCGAACTTGCACAATGATTTGGGTAGAGCACAGTGCTAAAAATAGCCTTGCACGAGAGGCAGTGACAGACTCACTGCTACCCTGTGGTCCTGTGAGAGAAAGAGAGAATGACAGCCTTTCATGACCGTCTGTAGTACTGCAGTCTGGCTTTTGTGTCTGTTTACAAGCAGTTCAGGTCTTAATTTTTTTTTTATTGTTATTTTCATGCAATGATTCTATGACTTATTGGCTCCCTTAACCAAGGGCTATAGATGGATATTTTAACTTGATAATGTAAAACGTTCAACTACAGCATATAAACATTTGAACTAGATGAGTTGTGTAGTAATAGACAGATGGCTCTTTAAAAAAAACAGTGGTGCTTTTGCTGGCAAATTATAATAGCATCTGTTTTTGAGGATAGGAGGATTTAATGGATAAATATAAAAATAATAATATATAGTCTGACAAAGGCTAAGATAAATAGATAGATAGATAGATAGATATACCTTTGTGTATGAAAATGTTTTTTATTATTCATTGTTCAGTAGTTTTTTTGTGTTTCAAAAGAGGGTGTGACCAAAGGGAAGGTTGGTATTCAGCATGCTTTCATATTATACGACGTGTTCATAAAAGAATAAGATGATCGTGATGACTGTACTCCCTAATCGGATCATTTCAGATGGAACCTTTACACATTATGCAGTCCCATACAAACACTTTCTTTCAGAGCTTTGTGTAGATATGCTTGGTTGAACAGCTTCACCTCAGTAGATGAGATGCCAAAACTGATTACAACGCTGAAGCGATACGACAGTGCTGTCTCGTTAAAAGAACATCTCGATTTTCTGTTTGCATTTCCTTGGTTATGTAAAGGCACAATTAACGTCCATCTGAGTGAGCTTTTTGTGCTCATGCCTCATGCATCTGTAGCATCGCCTCCTTCAGTCCTCAGTTGTGCTTTGACAGAAGGAGGAGGCGGCTCTTGAGTAAACCAGTCAAGTGGTTCTGTTCCCCACAGTTTACTCTCAATCCCCTCTTGATGTTGTGACCCTGCATGAGGTTTGCCCACTGTATTCTCCCCTGCTGCAATGATTTCACACTTACCTTTGCATGCTGTATCCTTTCTACTCCACTTAGTCTGAAAGTCTTGACCCTTTTCTAAAGCTAAGAGCACACTTAATGATTTTGGCTGTGATTTTGCCATCTAAAACAAATTTTCTGGAATATCGTGCAGTCAGCATCGTCAGTCACATCCAGAGTCCTAAGATCGTTGATGTTGCACAGTCTCCTTTGGCTTTTACCCAAGATGCGACAGCAACAATCATAAAGGACAGAAAAGATTGCACAGTATGACTTTAGACTGCACTGCCTGGAAATACAGTCTTTGTCAGTGTTTGCATTGTCAGGTAGCATCCGCTTTTGCATTTGTGGTCTTTTAGGCTTTGAGTATCACAGTTCTGCTTCGTAATGCTAAGTTATTTATCTCACCAGTATTTTTTGTGCAACTGTGGCATATGTGCTGTTTCACAGCGTGTGCCGCGCTACTTTGAGCTGCCAAACGGAGGTGTTTACAAGCCGCACGGCACATATGCTGCAAGCGCACACGCTTTGGTGATGCAGGGATGAGAGTATTCCTCCGAGCAATTTAACGAAATAACTGATTGAGAACTGTTTGCTGTTTTTCTCTTGAAAAGGATGTCGACCCAAGGTTCGAGTGTTCAAGTGGACAACAGAAAAGAATAATATTAGTTTCATGCAATTTTGCTGTCATAACTCCAACTCCAACATAATTGACCCTGTTTATTTTCTTTAGAATAAATTTAAATTTAATAATTTAAAATATATATATATTTTAAATTGGATTGGATGAAGGATAAATATATGTGTGTATACATAAATAATATAAAAATGCATTATTTTTCAGAAATGTCATATATAATTTATAATAAAATATTTTCTAAATAAATTGAAGTAATTGAAGTGTTTAATTAATTATGTATAATATTTACTTTGAATCCAATTCAAAATAATTAGATTTTAACACTTTATTTTAAGTTGTCCTTGTTACACGTTACATGTACTTTATTACTATAATAACAATAAATTATGCATAATTACATGCAGGTTACCCTAAGCCAAACCCTAATCCTAACCCTATAGTAAGTACATGTAACTAATTAATATTACTCACTACTTAAATGTTTAATTACATTGTAACAAGGTCACCTTAAAATAAAGTGTAACCTTAGATTTTAATTTAAAATAATTTGATTTAGGTTTATACATTTGGAAGATGCTTTTATTCTAAGTGACTGATGTTGTATTATGCAGTTTATCAGTTCATGCATTCCGTGAGAACTGAACCTGTGGCTGATGTCTGATATATACAGTGTCGGATATATATCCGGTTTCAGTTGGAAATGCTTCTCATTACAGCAATAAAATCAGTTTGATAATCACTTGTTGAAGAAAACAGCTAAGCTTTTTGAATTTAATAGGGAAGTGGTTCATGCCAGTCCCCACTAATCAGACGTCTAGACCTGGCAATAACAGAATCACATTATTTTCCAACAAGTATGCCCTTGTGGCTTTTGTTTATTGTCTATTCCCTTTCAAGTCACACACATTGCCTTAAAACCAGTGCAGTGAGCCAATGGGAGCCATCTGATGTCATAATGGCCTTCACCTTAGCACTTTTCTCTAGAGGGGCTTTAACATGAAGCTGATGAACAAATGAGTAGAAATGGTGGAGGAGCTTCTTGAGTGCATGGGTAACAGGGTGAGGCTGAAGAGGGGAAGAGGAAGGAATTGAAGGTTGGGAGAGAAAGTGTAAGAGGGAGGGTGAGATATAGAGATTAAAGAAAGAAAGAAAAGCGAGATTGCTGGAGGAAAGCAGCTCCTATCTAGCAGAGATTATGTTTTTGATTAAGAGCAAGTCTCTCAGTGAGTCGTATCATGAGTGCTCTGGAGAAAATGCCATTTTTGTACTGTGCAAGCTCCTCGGAGAGGGTACATGTCAAACCTCGATATCGACCCTAATCACAATCTATGACCCAGCATTCATAACTCACAACTCTATCTAAAATTAGACACATAGTTTGATGGGTTATGGAGAATTCAACTCTAGGTTTGAATGGTTTTTATGCAGCAGTTCGATAAATAAAAAGTAATATTGAGTAAATAACATTTTAGAAACAAAATTGCCAATTCAGTGCATAGTGAGAGATGTTGTAGTGGCTTAAAGGTTGTTGATTATGTCCGGTATGGGGACGAATCTTAACCACCATCAGTTTGATAAATATTAGAACCTCACTGAATAAGAAATATTGGGATACAGATATTGATATGTTTATAGCTAGCTACCTGAATAATAGCATGTCCAATTTAATGGCACAGACATCTGAAGCTAAAGTAAATATTGTCCTAAAACAAATGAGATTGCAAAGTCATCTTTCCTTAAGAGCTCTCAGCTGAAATTTAATTTTTAGTCAAACCTCAATTTTGAGTGTTTTAAAGGAAGACTTCCTTTCAGCATTCAATTTCATTTAATCCCCCTGTAGTTGATGATGCAATTAAACAGAAAAGTGCACATGGTTTCCTAACTTTAAGGAAGCTGGTCAAATTATTTGTTCTTTAGCTTTTATTGAACCAGAAGAAATGATTTGGTTTTTCATAAATTTATCATTCATGAGGACCATACCAATTTCATGGCTGAAGTACATCCTTTACGCTGTTTTAGTGCAAAAGCATCACCTGCATGACTTGCCAGACTGAAGCCAGCCAAACAATGCCACTTGTAATGAAATCCATCTCGGTTCAGCTATGCACTGGCTTATAATATAACTTTGATTATAGCTTGTGAAACCATGACCATCTCTGTTACTGGTTAAAACCATTCATGTTTTTCTAATACATTCTTTCTCAGCCAAAAAAACGTCAACCTTTCCCTTTTCTCAGCCTTCATTCCAGGGTGAATTATGGATGATGTGATTAGAAATGTGAAAATGGGAACACTGAATAGACTCAATTAGAGATGCTTTAGTGCAGGAACTGAGGTTATATCCACCCTCCTGTCTCTGAAGACAGGCCTCACTGGACTCCCTCATTCAAACTAATCTGCACCTCTTTATCTCCTCCTGTAAATCTATTTACCAAGCCTTAAAAGCCATTTCTCAATGTTTAGGCTGCATTAATGAAACATTCCCCCCTGCCCTCCTGCGTCCCAAAGGAAAAAGCATTTAATCTCCATCAAAGTATTTAAAACAGTATACTGTGTGTGTATTTGGCCACTCTAAATTTGATTACCGTCACTTATGTAAAACAATAATTGAGCTGGTAAACCTTTCTTCACTATTTATACTGTTATGATCACAAAGTGGAACTTTTGCTCAGTTGTTGTAATCTCTAATCACCTTATGTTGTTATGATATTACAAATCTTACATATGCAGTGGCCTCAAAAATGTGGCCACAAAAGCCATATTTTTTATCATACCAAGTGGCATTTAATTTAAAGGAGTGTAGCATATGGAGACTTTTCAAACAAAACATCTCACAAAGAAAAAAACAACAACATATAACACCGAGGACCCTTCCCAACCCCCCCATCCCCCCACCCTCACTTCACATCCTGTCTACTCTACACTGTCCTATAGTAATAAAAGGAGAAACGCCAATAATAAATCCTTAAAAAAGAAGTTGTTAAGGCTGCTTAGAAGATGCCAACATCTACTTATGCTGCTTATTTGAATTCTGAAATTCTGTGGTGGCTTATATGGTGACATGTTGATGTTGTCTGGCAGGACTTGGGTCCAGACAAAGGCCTCAGCAATGAAAAAGCAGATTTCTGTTGATGCCACTGTCAAATGCGTTGTGATTATAATAGAAAACTTAGAAGGCTGAGATACTCATCTCCATCGGGTGCATTAATAGTGCCAACATTTCACCTGCTGGCTTTGCGAGAGAGATGAAAAGCTCATTAAATCCTGCATGGTGATGTGGGGGTTTAGCAGTCAAAGGGACAGAATGAAAACAGTGGAGCTGCACTGAACCCCAGTAATGGAAGGTGAGAGTCCTTATTGTTTCAACGGAGTGAGCAGGATCATGAGGAGGTCCACATACAAGACAGCAGGGGAACGAGAACTGACAGCATAGGTGACACCTCTCAAGTAATGCCAACCAAATGGACAAAATCATTTACTGTGGCACTGCTTATATTGCTTCGTCATGATTAATCTCCTGTGCTTGTGTTTTTCTTCATTTGTAAGTCACATCTGCTAAATGAATCAGTATAAATGAAATTCCTTACAGTTGGATTTCTTTGTTGTGCTTGTTTCAGTGAACTTTGATTTTAAGCCTTAGGAATGCAGCAGTGAGCTCACTAAGCCTGGATGTGTGAATTACTGGATTTACATTACTTATAATGCAAAATGATTTAATACTTTGAATGCAAAAAATCCCCATCGCTATATGTTCATTCACAAGGATGCTGATCTATAATTATTAAATCATGGCCCACTTAATATGATTGGGTAGAGGATAACTTTCATTTGATTTACGCTGATTTGTAATTTACATTATTGCCGCTATCTGTCATTAGATTAGAAAGTTATTAACTTTAGATTTAAACAGCCCAGGGCTCCTATGAGTATTAGAACATGTTGTTCCAAAAGGCCCAGATTATTGTGACTATGCTTCGTGAGCACGTCATTACTTGGAAATAATTTGGTGAAGATTTTTTTCATGATGTCTGTACTAATGATTTGTGCAAAGTTGGGTAATATAGAAGCTGTTATAATTAGCTGGGAGAACCATCTTGTGTTGAAGACAGAGTATAAATCAGATTTTTGCCTTTTGCTTCTTACTGTCATCTTAACAGCAACAAAAAGAAGTCACAACACCTGCCTCACTAACATAACACACAGTTAACAAGTACTCTGTCTTCAGCCATTGAAGGAATGAATTAGTTTTTGTTTAAAGCTCTTGAAGATAAAGCATGAGATACCTCACTGTGCTTTTCAACACCATAATGCTGGTTCATATTAAATTAATAGTGGCAACAACTGCACAACCAGTCAAATATCAGAACCTGCTTATATATATATATATATATATATATATATATATATATATATATATATATATATATATATATATATATATATATATGGATGCATGTGTAGAATTATAATAGAATTATAGAATGTGTGTGTTTGTGTGTGTACATGTGTCTCTGTCTAACTAATTTCAAGCATTTAAGCAGAAACTTTTAGATCAAAAGGTTTTTAAGATCAATTGAAGCAACCTTTTGACAAGTCATCTTAACTATGATCTGCACTCTCATTTTGAATTCCTGAATCTCAAATTTTACACTTTGATTTCCACATTAGCCAGTCTTAATTAAAAAACATGCTTTCCATTAATTCCCAGCCGTTCCATTCCTTTGGACACCTTCACGTGGTAATATTAAATAACATTGTCATCATGCATGTCTAATTAATTAGTCACACAATGCTCAGTAATTGCATGCAGCACTAGTGACCTTTTGGTTTGATCGTATCTTTTTCATGTTCTCCCCTTAGCGACCCTACGCAAGCATAGCGCTTCTCACTGGCGCATGCAGAACGTCGCCCAGGAATCTGTTGACAGCTCGGATGATGAGTTTTTTGATGCCCGAGGTAAGTGTCACTTATTTACAACCCTTTGTAATAACCCGATGGCTTCAGCTCTTCAGCATCTGTGCCCTACTCTCTCTCATTCTCTCTCTCTCTTTTTATGTCCATCATATGCTGTCCATTACAGGTGCCTCACAACATTATGGATGTATTTCTATGAAGTAGGCACTAAAAAAACCTGTAAACCTGTACGAAATAGATTTGTAGACCTCATTCATGATGAATGCAAATGTTAAACTGTGGCTTTCTGTTATTTTGATATGGACTGTTGTGATGTGACCTGACTGAATAGTGTAGTCTGTCGTCTATCATGTACCAAGCCTTGATTTAACATTACTGCACTTTTATTTGTAATATGAGTCAAATAACAAGCCTTTACAATCAACAAGATGAAAACTGGCAGCCATATGTGCTTGTCAGCTTACTAGTGTCCCTGCACCAGCGAGCCAATCGAGGCCCATACAATAAAAAGCTTAAGATGTGCGTCTTCAGCAGAATGCCACCTTTAAACAAAATCCTTTATCTAAATTGACTGGGCTTCACTTTGCCTTCCTCAGCATTGCAACTATCCATTATCTCTTTCTATAGGAAGCATTTACATTTAGCTGACGCAGTTATCCAAAGCAACTTACCATGCAACTTGAGGAAAAGTTTTGTATTCAAGCAACCCATTTTGTTTTCACTAATGTGACTTGTTTCATACTAGTTTACCAAAAAAAAAAAGCACATCTTAGCACAGGATGTTTGTATTTGGAATAACATGCATGATTGAAAAAATTGTATTAGGAAGATGCATTTTGAGTCTTTAAGATGCATTTTTGACTTTAAATGTGAATGGAGCATGTAAATGAGCAGATGAACAGATGTGCCTAGTTTCTTGCTGTTTTTTGCACCATACTATGTGCTGTTAAACCTGTGGCAGTAGAGTCCCAGAGCTAACATTTGGTCAGTGAATGGAGGTGTGACTAAAACAGGAGATTCTCCATTAGAGGTGCGAACTAGATGACATAGTCTCTTGACTCACATCTGCAAATTAGTTACTTTGATTTGGTGTTCAAAATGAAATTATTCAGATTTATAATTTATTCACATGAGCTCTTATGTCTGTCTACCCCACATTAGTAAAAACGTAAGAGTGGGTTGTAGCAGTGTATAATGTAATCAGTATCCTGCATGTTTCCACATCTAACTTTCATGAGACACATTTCTCATTCATTCTTAATGAGCCCCCCCGCTTTACCACACAACACAAAACCTCAATTAAAGTCCAGATGTTACAGCGGGATGGAATGGGGAACGTGCCAGATAGTTCCCTAGTGTGTTTTTGGCTGTTTTTATTATATTCCATCATTAGGCGTTGTTTGGATGAACTTGCGTTTTTGTTATATGCACTGCCATTTAAAATGTTGCACATTTAGTTTTTTCTTAATGAAATTGATCAAAACTGACGGTAGCCAGGTTTCCATCCAAATGTAACGTAAAAAACGTAATATTTAATTTAAAGGAAATAGTTTAATTTAGCTCAAAGGGAATCATTTGTGATTTTATAGGGAATTTGGACAGAATCGCTGTTTCACGGCTGATCACTGAAGGATCCGTATAACAATCAACTCTGCACTGGATATTAAAATCCAAAATATAGTGAAAACACTATTTAATAGCACAGTAACAAGATCGACAGATTAA
>JAFVLL020019117.1:0-40604 GCA_021397915.2 Tor tambroides
ATGATCTCTATATTGGTTGATATTAAGATTATTTTTATTTTTCCAGTTCATGAGGACAGTCTTCTTAGCAATGCATAGGGCAGTGAAAGCCATGTGGATTGTGTTACCTTCTGTAGTGACACCATCTAGGTCGCCCAACAAGCAGACTGAAGGAGAGGCTGGAATAGAACATTTAAGACACTTTGATAAGTCTTCACAAATCCTGTACCAGTACCTCTGAACAGGTGGACAGAACCATACATTCTTAAAAATAAAGGTGCTTCACGATGCCATAGAAGAACCTTTTTTGTCTAAATGGTTCCATAAGGTTCTTTGTGGCGAAACAAGGTTCTTCAGATTATAAAAAGGTAAGAAAGAGATGGTTCTTTAAAGAACCTTTTACTGAATGGTTCTTTGTGGAACCAAAAATGGTTCTTCTATGGCATCGCTTGAAGAACCTTTTAAGCACCTTTATTTTTAACAGTGTAGGCTGTTCCAGCTCATTAAATGACTTACATTTATGACTTATCTTATATTCATGTTTGAAAAGTTACATCAAAAACAGTTTTACCTCATGCCATCTTGTCTGTCAGACATTTAAATTTGAACTCATCAAATGCATACCGCGAACACAGCTGCAACAAAGGCGCACTAGATCAATAGCACTCATATTACAGTCTGGAGCGAATGGAAACTTTGTAATAACAGCAAAGTTTTGCTGTTTTTCAGCCCTGGTCACGCAACAAAGTCCCTTTAAGGCAAGTCATCTCTATCTCGGGCAAGCAAATGCATCTCTTTGAATGGGGAAACATCAAATTCTCCAAAACTGTTCACCAACTTACGATTTAATTTCATATTTGAAGTCACCAAAGAAAACTGACAGAAGCTATCTCATAAATGTTGTTTATTTTGCTCAAATAGCATTAAAAAAGCTTATTTTTCTCTAAACTCTGACTTTTTCTAGAGCAACTGGGACTTTTAACAGCAGCTGCAGTTATGTGATGACTTTACTGATTAGCGATTGGCTCTTTTGTTCAGAAGGCGGGGCTTCCTTTGATTGAGCAGACATATTGAGCATACATTTTCTGCATTAAAAACTATACAAGTAACACGTCTTGGGTATTCTATAGGAGGTGGAACTTACATGGTGGCACCGGCCAAACGTGAGACTACAGATATTTTTCTATTCGTACAGTAATAATCTGATACATACTTTAATTTCATTCAGGAACTTTCCCATCAGTCAAGTTTTCTCTCAGGAACACAAAATGACTGCTGACAAATGTATCCAGTTTTAACTGGTTTGGCACAGATTACCCAACATTGAGTTACACTGACCCAGCGCTGGTTATGTATGTGAGGGGTCTCATCATTGGTATTGACAGTAAAAATGACCCAGCAGCTGAGGTACAGAAAACTACCCAGCATATTGGTAAAAAAAAAAAAATGCAAACATGTTCACGTTTTATAAAGAAACAGTAAACATCAGGAGTATGAAGCAAAAACAAAAGAATTTTCACAAAGAAGAATTATAAAAATTAATGTTTTAACTTAAAATGAGAAATAATATTTTTCATTACATTGTTGTTGTTTTTTAATTCTTCAAATTCCTCCTCTCGATACAAATGCTCATTAATTACACTTATTCATCTCACACACATTTCTTTTTGACTGAAGCTCCTCAAACAGAGGGTTTTTAAAGTAACCAGTATCATCACTCAACCCTCATCAGTCAGATCATTAGTGAGTTGTCCATTTCAGTATCAAATATAAAAGTGGCCCATTGATAATGTTAAAGCAGCTGTTGAATGTTAAAATATGAATTATTAATATTAATGTTGTCAGCCGTGTGTCATGTGTTCCCACCTCATGTTTCCATATTTGGTTGGTGTCCTGTCCTTGTTAAGTGTGATTATCAGTTAATTATGTCCCAGCTGTGTTTTGTTAATTATCCTGTGTATTTATAGTCCTGTCTGTTCAGTTAGTGTTGTCTGGTCTACTCGTTACTCCCGGTTTTCCTGTGTGTCTGCCTTGCCTTGTCTTGCCCTGATGTCTACATTAAAGACTGTTATTTTGAGTTTACATCCTCGTCTCCGTGTTCATTGTTCATCCTTGCTGTGTGCACCGTGACAGAAGACTAGACCCTAACAGTAAACAGCGCCCCTTCACCTCGTTTTGTTTTGTTCATTTTTTTGTTTGTTCCTGTGTTTTGTCCCACGGCTCACCCAAGTCCGCCACCGTCCGCGGCTCCCTCAAGCCCGCCGTTCGCGGGGAAGTCACCGCTGCCATCTGCGGCTCCAAAGTCAAGTTCACGGGCTGCCGCTCGTTCACGCCGCCGTCCGCGGCTCACCCAAGCCTGCCTGCAGTCCCTGTGGCAAGCCCGCCGTCCGCGGGGAAATCAACGCCGCCGTCCATGGCTCACCCAAGCCTGCTGGCCGCTGCTGACTCATGCCCACTGGCCGTTCCGATGTCATGTCTGCTGGCTGCGGCTCTTTCAAGCCTGCCAGCCATTCTGATGTCAAGTCTGCCGGCTGCGGCTCACTTCAGTTCCCAGTTCCCGAGGACCTAGTTCCGTAGACACGGCCAGGAGTGCCGTTTCTGGTTCCAGAGGATCCAGTTCCGTAGACATGGCCAGGAGTGCTGTTTCCGGTTCCAGAGGATCCAGTTCCCTAATTTCAGCCAGGAGTGCCGTTTCCAGGTCCCGTGGATCCAGTCCACATGTCACGGCAAGGAGTGCCGTTTTTAAATCTCGTCTTGCCCACTGGAACATAATTTTAATATCCTTGTCATGTCAGTCTTGTCTTGTCCATGGAGACTCGTCTGGGGCGGAAGTGGTTGCTGAGGGACCCTGTGAGGGCCCCTGAAGTCATGTCATTCCCAGAAGAAGCCTCAGCTTCCGAGCTTAGCCCAGGAGATCTTCCTGTTCCTGTGGGAAGTCCTGTTCCTATTTGTCTAGCCCCGGAGGGCTGTCCTGTCCCTGTTTGTTTAGCCCCAGAGGGCTCCTGATACCCTGATCAGCGGGTTGAAGGGTTCTGGCTGGAGTGGCCGGGACGAGGCCACGGCCACAAGGACCACCCACCATGGCCTCCTGAGCTCCCTGCACCCACCATGGCCACCGGAGCTCCCTGCACAGCCATGGCACCACCATGGCCCCGTCCTGTTAGTTTATCCGTGTTTGTCCTGAGGGGCTCCAGAGTGCCCACCCCACTCCCCGGTGGAACTGTTATGGCGCGGGTCGCGCCTTTCGGGAGTTATGTCAGCCATGTGTCATGTGTTCCCGCCTCATGTTTCCATATTTGGTTGGTGTCCTGTCCTTGTTAAGTGTGATTATCAGTTAATTATGTCCCAGCTGTGTTTTGTTAATTATCCTGTGTATTTAAAATCCTCTCTGTTCAGTTAGTGTTGTCTGGTCTACTCGTTACTCCCGGTGTTCCTGTGTGTCTGCCTAGCCTTGTCTTGCCCTGATGTCTAAGACTGTTATTTTGAGTTTACATCCTCGTCTCCATGTTTCTCGTTCATCCTTGCTGTGTGCACTGTGACAAATGTGTACTTTTTTTTTTTTAAGTCTCCTTTACTCCTGTTGACTGATATTGACTAACAGATGTCAATATGCAAATAAAGGGAAAGATGATGGACAAATACACAAAAATAACGGACGAATACACAAAAATAACGGAAGTAAAATATGAAAATTAGTTACAGAACAAAAAAAAAACAAAAACAAGATGTGACGTGCTAAATGACAGATGAAAGCAGATATAATAATCACTTTGTTTGAAGCTGCAGACAGAAACACGACCTCTAAAGTAAGAACAACTTGCATGTTTATTCTTTAACTAGAATTAGACTTTTACATGTTAATATTGACTAATTCATGATGTATGTTGAATTCATACTGCTGTTTAGATACTAAGTGCCATTTTCATATTTTACTCCAAAATAAATCTTGGAATCTTTGATATTTGAGTTTTCCAATGTGTTTCTTTCAGAAATTGACCAAACTCTATATTTCATTCTTCTCATTGGTGAGTGTGTTTGTGGTTTTATTTATGGTTTCTAGTTTCATTTTTTGAAATTCTGAAAAGCATTAAAGCAAAGCCTCTCTTTCACAGCTCTCTGCTCCGTATCTGAATGTGTTCAGTGTCAGTATCACTTTATAAATGAGAGGAAGAACTGGACTGAAGCTCAGAGATACTGCAGAGAGAATTACACAGATCTGGCCACCGCTGACAACATGAACGAGCTGAACAAGAGTGTGAATGATGGAGGTTTTCCGTATCTGGATTGGGCTGCAGAAGATGGGTCGTGATGAATGGCACTGGTTTTCAGGTGAACCTGCTCTCTATCTGAACTGGGGTGATAACCTGATGGCAGAGATGAATGTGCTTTTATGAGAAATGTCAAATGGAATGATGGGACATGTATTTATGCCCATTCTTTCATCTGCTACAACAGTGAGTACAAACACATCATGTATTCTGAAAAAACAAAACAAAAATGCTTGAAAAAACACTCAGAAATTGCTAGTAAATTTAACAAATAATTACAATGAAATGCAAGCAACACACTGAATTAAACAATCAATTTTAAAGTAGAAATGCTGAAATACAATTTTCTTGTTAAATGTACTCCAATAATCTGTATTTACAAATTAGTCTTTTTTTTTTAAGTGTGATAAAAATTAATTTAAAAAAGAATGATTCATAAAGAAAATGTAAATGTTTAAATTAAAAAATTTCAACTTTATTTCCAGACTCAAGGTCCATTAGCAAGAAACACACAATACAAACCAGAACAATACACATTAAAAAAGACTGTTATATCAATACTTCCTCTGAGGACTGATATCACACTTCAGTAAGCCTAGGATTTGACAGCAACATTATAATATTATGTATATCGTCCAGCTGACAAATAAATTTATGCATCAAATTTCTCATTAAAGCAGGCAGTGGTTGTACTCTTGCCTTAAAGAATAAATCACTACTGCTCCATCATGTTTTGGGTTTTTTTCAGCAGGATCCTCATACATTCATTGTACTCAACCTGAAGCTTAGCGTATAACTTGCTGTTGTAGACGCACACAGACAATATGCTCAAAGATTCGCAGACCGTTCCAAAAATGGTGGATGGCTTGCGTATCATAACCCATAGAAAGAGTCGATAATGAGGCAACTAGGTATATATATATATATACATATATCTATGGAGCATGTTAAACTTCAGCCGTGAAACTGGCTAACTAGCACATTATTAGGAAAGGCAATTTGCAAAGATTCATAAAAACCCTTATACTCACTTCTTCTGTAGATAAAGCTGGATCACGAATGATTCGGCGAACATAGACACATTTAGTGATGTTAAAAGTAACGGTAATCCTCTGCGTCTTCAGCGGCTCCGATGTCAGGAGTAAATGAGACTGCTGTATTCATTGTTACATCCAACAACAAAACGCTTCAATCGCTTAATCTGAGACATCTTGTATTTCCCTGCACCAGAGGCAGACAGCTCTCAGCTCACTCAGGGCAGGTCTAAGGTAAGACAGTCTTGTCAATAAACTATCATGGGGGAGGACTGTACAGAACTACGTCATTCTGACAGGAACCTCAGAACAGCCTGATTTGAGAAAGCGGTTTTTAAAATAAGGATTTAAAAAAAAAACACTGGGTGGATTTTTATCATTATTGGATGGATGTGTTCACACACTTCCAACACACATTTATGTTCAAACAACTTGAAAAGTGAATTTTGCATCCAATAATCCCTTTAAGATAACTCATAGCTCTGAAATAACATCATAAACTCTTATTCACTCAAATAATATCACCATATTGGCTATTTATCATATATGAGAGCTATCATGCTAATTGCAGAGCACTCATGCTAACCATGTGCTCAGACACACACAACTCATAACACACTATTAATAAAGTCAAAAGAACTAGTTTAAACACATTCAGCTCATTGGTATTTAATGAAACAGAGTTTATACTCAAAGTTTTTTTTTTTTTTTTTTGCATTTAGTTTTGTTTTGCAGTTACCTGAAAGTAGAAGAATAAAGTTAAGAAGAGCGCTGCTGCGATGGCTTCCGTATGGGTGATGATACACAGGTCAACATTTTTTAAGCTGTGTTGACAGCAGCATTGCTAGAAAAGTTTCCCGTGCATCATCCCCTTAACAGTGTATTTACTGTGAATGAAGTGCATCACAGCTCACCTCCTACTGATGTGTGCGATGACATCATCATGCAGGTACTGTATGCCAAAAAGAAATGATGAATTTAATAAATACACTTTTTTAACTCCACAAAGCAACAACAATGAATCAAACAATATTTTGCACATACAGGAAAAAATAACTTTGACAACTTAACTTATTGCAGTGCATCACATTTATTCTCCTGTTCCACGTCGTCAGAGATGTAAATATAGTCCAGGCTGAGCGTGTAAATGTGGTGAGGATATAAGCAAATGAATGAGGTTGTGTTTACATGCAAACGTGTTCATGTCTTCTGAACAAACAAAAACATACAGTAATCATCAGGAGTATGAAAAGAAACAAAACAAGAATTTTCAGAAAAAAGAAGAATACTAAAAAGTAACAATCTTTTAATGTTTGCATCCCAGCCAATCACAATCAAGTATCTAGGAAGAGAAAATAAGACATGTGACAGAAGGTGATGTTATTGTTTCAGTTGTGATAATGAGAGTCCAACAATATTTACTAACATTATAAATGGACCTTAGGGAAATAAATGCATGATATATCCAATTTAACACAGGATCTTCTTCTTTCTACCAATGGTTTCATCTCTTTTACTGGAGACTCAAATGGAGGGTTTTTGAAAGCTCTTGTGACCAGTATCACCTGTCTTCACTAATTAACTCAACCTCATCAGTCAGCTCATTAGTGGGTTGATGGTTTCAGCACCAGATTAATAGTGGCCCAAAGCAGAGAAGCACAAACATAATTATCAGACTGAACAGAGATGTAGCAGGAGACCATCAGCCCACCAATAACATTAATATACTAATATACTTATTACTTACTGACACACGTCAATATACGAATAAGGAGAAAGAACTGGACAAATACACAAACATAGAGGAAGTGAATGTGAAAGGGTTTTATAGAGTAATAAACAAATGATGTGACGCTGAATGACGGATGAGAGCAGATATAATAATCACACAGTTTGAAGCTGCAGACAGAAACATCAGACTCAGGACAGAAACACACCACCTCTACAGTACGAATGACTTACATGTTATTTTTTTAAGTAGAAATGGACTTCAGAAATGTTAATATTGTTTCAATAATTGCTAAAACTTTTAAAATATTCTTTATTATTATTATTATTAATAATGTTATTATTATTATTATTGCATAATCATGTATTAATCCAAGATGAACATGAGAATATTTGTGTTTTTTGATGTTTCTTTCTCAGAAATGGACCAAACTTTATATTCCATCCTTCTTCTCATTGGTGAGTGTGTTTGGGATTTTATTTATGGTTTATAGATTCATTAGGTTTGATCTTGTTCTGAAAAGCATTAAAGCAAAGCCTCTCTTTCACAGCCCTCTGCTCCGTATCTGAATGTGTTCAGCGTCAGTATCACTTTATAAATGAGAGGAAGAACTGGACTGAAGCTCAGAGATACTGCAGAGAGAAATACACAGATCTGGCCACCGTTGACAACATGAACGAGCTGAAGAAGAGTGTGAATGATGGAGTTCAGTTAGGCTGGATTGGGCTGCAGAGGACGGGTCGTAATGAATGGCACTGGTCTTCAGGTGAACCTTCGCTCTATCTGAACTGGGGACCTGGACAACCAGATGGCAGAGATGAATGTGCTAGGATGTTAAATGGACAATGGCATGATTCTGGTTGTAGCGATAACTGGCTTTTCATCTGCAACAACAGTGAGTGAAGCTGTTTAAAATTACATCAACTCTTTGTTTATAGATTCACCTTATACCGACTTTTAATGCAGTTATAAACACTACTGTTTATGAATATAGAAGATGGTGTACAATATTTTCTGGAGGGCATGAATTCATTCTTCTTTTATTGTCACACTATGTTATTTGTCACAGGGGGAAACTGCAATTAAAAAGTCATACTGTAGAAGAAAAAGAAAAAAAATCACACAGAGAGAGAAAATATTATACTTATAAAAAATATGCAGCATTAACTATAGAGGTGATACTGTCAGGGAGAGAGGACTCATGCAGAATGAGTGATTACGGCTTTATTTACACTACTGCTGATAAGACAAGAGAAGGTGAGGAGGGTTGAACACAGTCCAAACAACAAGCAGGGATGAGGCTCAAAGAGAGATAGCTGAGAGAGTGGCTGCTGAGGAGTAATGGCAGAGCAGAGCGAGACCGGTGGTTAGAAACGATGGCCTGACAGGAACATAAACTACAAGCCTAAACACTCGTGCTCTCACAGACACTGCACAGGTCTTGCTGATTGGCAGATACAGTGATTGGCCCGGGAGCTCAGCCTGCAGGACAGGACAGGACTAAAACAGACAAGAGACACCACAACACACGACCGGACAGATGACGGTAAACAAAACCAAGCAAGGACTAGAAGAACTACTACTAAAGTGGAAGGATACACAGGAACAAAACAAGACTAGAATAAACAGGCGGATCTAGAAGCAGCTTACTAGACATTACATTCTACAGACTAAAGCGACAGGGAAAACCACAGAATCAGTCTGTATCGATGGACGAACTGGCAAAACAAGAAGGAAAGGGGGCACAATATAAAGGGAGCAGAGAACATGAGGAACAGGTGATAACACTAATGGCGCTTTTCCACTGCGTGGTACGACTCAGCTCGGCTCGGCACAGTTCAGTTTGTGTTTCCACTGCAGTTTAGTACCGCTTTAGAGCGAGCGGGATTATTCACGTCGTTATAGTTGTGCCGCCTCTACTATCAGTGTGTGGCCAAGAGCTGAGCGACCTCCTGAAAAACCCCATCAACGCCCCATCAAGCTCTCGCTGGATCCGCTCCTTGCTATCAACAAGAGGAACATCTGTACTTCCTCAACAGACCACGAAACAGCCAATTTTTTATTTTTATTTTATTATTATTATTTTTTTAAAGATGCACTCATTCAAAAGCAGTTGCGTTCGATCCTTCGCTGGCTGTGCTGATTTAAATCTAGCGGTTCTTCTGTCTCATGCCGCAAGTTCAGTGACGCAAGTAGTGACGATTCTCTCTGGCCAATCAGTGATCAGCAGGGTTTGCACGTCACATTTTGGTAACGGTAGGCCTACGGTACGGCTCGCTTGGACCCTCAGCTGAGATGGTATGGAAACTGTACACAGTGGAAAACCCCCAAAAGTGAGCCATACCGAACCATAAGACAAACGAGGACTCATGAGGACTAAACAAGGGGGCATGTTACTTGTAGACAAGGAGGCAGGGCAAGAGGAAAACCGAACAACAACAAAGACTGAACAGATACAAAGACAGAGCCATGGTTTCAGACACAACACAAAGACACATTAAACAACGACAAGACAGAGATAACTGTTGAAGAAGACCCCTGACAGATACAGCTTCACTCTTCAGTATCTGAAAACAAACCTGTTATTTTATTCATTTTACTTGAAAATTAACTTCTGTAGCATCAAGATGAGCACTATTCATTTCTAGTCGAAGTAAATGTTTCTATGGACTATTTAACTTAGATATTTATCTGCAGTGTAACATCTTCCTCTGTTTGATGTTTCTCTCGTGCTGTTCTTTGTGTCTGAATCAAGTTTTCCAGAAAGACGTGAGGAAACATGGTGGATAAAAAAGCTTTGAAAACATCAATATTCACAAATGTTATTTCTGAACTGTGATTATTCAATAGGATATTCCACTGCTACTCCTCACATTCAAACCATAAATCAGCATATGAATAATGAGCAAACTGATTCATGAATCTTTTCCATTTGTTTTTCTTAAAGCAAACACAGGACTCATCTTTGTCAATCAGACGATGAACTGGAGAGATGCTCAGAGATACTGCAGACAGAATCACACTGATCTGGTCAGTGTGAGAAACCAGAATGAGAGTCTACAGGTTAAGCAGTTCATCAGTGAAAGACAGTTATCTGGATCACATGTCTGGATCGGTCTGTTCAGAGACTCATGGCAGTGGTCAGATCAGAGTAACTCCTCATTCAGATACTGGAAGTCTGGTCAACCTGATAACTATGGAGGTATTGAAAACTGTACAGTGATGGAACCGGTCACTCAGGGACGATGGATTGACGTCTCTTGCACCGCTCAATATCCTTTTGTGTGTCATGAAGGTGAGTAGATCCTCACAAAACACACACAATCCATCATCTCCTCCAGATCTCTGAAATTTCAAGCTACATCCCAGATTAAAAAAAAAGTGTACTTCCATAATGTTCTTAAAGTGCTCTATTTTTGTGTGCTAATTTTGTATTTAATGTACTAAAAATGATTCTTTACTTCTTCAGATAAGCTTAAGATCAGTTAAGTGTACTCAACTGTGCTGTTTTCGTACACCATGAATATGAACTAAAATACACTTTTAACATACTATCTCTGTATTTGAAAATGCATTTAGTCACCACTTGTAGTACACTTGAGTGTACTAGTGTATGAAGATGAGTTCAGAATTATTGTAATAGAGCACTTTTTAGTACATTATGGATGTGCACTTTGGTCCCACTTTATATTAGGTGGCATTAACTACGATGTACTTACATTTAAATTAATTATTTAGTACAATGCATTTATTGTGTACATAAATGTTTTTACATTGTACTTATATTTTTAAAAATACCTATATGTAATTACATCTGTAATTGATTTCTATAATTACATTTATAATTACACTGTTGACCCATCCCTTACACCTTAACCCACCCTTAAACCTACCCATACCACTTAACCTGTCCCTAACCTTACCCATATCCCACCTCAATAACAGCAGTAGTGTTTTGCAATACAGTATGAACACAGTAAGTACATTGTACTTATTTTTTTGATGTAAGTACATAGTAGTTCAGGCCACCTAATATAAAGTGTGACCCAGTCTCTCTCTAGTTTCTGCTTGTGCTTGGTTTGGTTTCCAGATAAACTGATTGTGATCAGAGAGAATCTGACGTGGTCTGAAGCTCTGAGATACTGCAGACAGAATCATGTGGATCTGGTCTCGGTTCATTCAGAAGAGATGCAGCATGAGGTGATGAACGTGGTTAAACGGGCGTCTACTGCGGAGGTGTGGTTGGGTTTACACAACTACTGCGTCATGAACATGTGGCTCTGGGTGAGTGGAGAGATGGTGTGCTATCAGAACTGGGCTCCAAGGAACGGAACGACTCCAGAAAACTGCAAACTCGAGAAGAGAAAAGGAGCAGTTCAGTCTGGAGGAGATCAGCGCTGGGTCAGCCTTCCTGAAACTCACAAACTCAACTTCATCTGTATAAAAAAAGAGTGAAGTATAGTTTCTCTCTCTCTGATTTTATTTTATGTTTGTTCAGAATAAATCTGATTATAGTGCTTTAAATGTGGGCAGAAGCCTGTTTTTAATTTCTGTATTTTAATTTTCTTTGAATAATGTGATCTTAACAGCTATGTTAAATATTCTTTAGATGTCTAAAATACTAAGATAATATATGTCTGCCTTTTACGAATCTCTCTGTATATCTGGTGTGGTTACGTCTCTTTTTGTTTTGCACTAATCGTACATTAGAAATGCCTGGTTGGATGTGATTCTGTGAGCAGCAGCTCTTGAGAAAAATCTCCTTTGTTTCTAAGCCGAATGAAATCTGGTTATTCATAGAAAAGCAGAAATGAAGGTTGGGTATAAAATATCTTGTGTTTGATCCAAACCGGAAAGATGAAAACCATGAGATAAACACAGAACATCAGCTCAAATAAACTCATCTGCAGCCAATATTTTTGTCTCCCGACTCTTTCCTGATTTTCCTCTGATGTCACGGTGAAATTGTAAATTATGCTACCAGTCAAAAGTTTTTGTATGTTTTAAAGAAGTCTCTTATGCTCACCATGCCTGCATTTATTTGATCCAAAGAACAGCAAAAATTTGAAATATATATATTTTTTTACTCTTTAAAATAACTTTTCTATTTTAATATATTTTAAAATGTAATTTATTCATGTGATTTCAAAGCTGAATGTTTAACATCATTACACCAGTCTCATCAAATCAGAATATCAGAATGATCTCTGCATTATGTGACTGGAGTTGGGATGCTAAAAATTCAGCTTTGACATCACAGGAATAAATTACATTTTAAAATATATTAAAATAGAAAGCAGTTATTTTAAAAAGTAAAAATATTTCACAATATTACTGCTTTTGTTGTATTTTGAATCAAATAAATGCAGGCTTGGTGAGCAGAAGATAATTCTTTAAAAACATTAAACATATTACTATTCAAAAACTTTTGACTGGTCGTGCATAGACAAAAATTAAAATCACATTTAACACATTGTGCCAGTGGAAAATGTTAAATGTGACCCTGGACCACAAAACCAGTCTTAAGTGTCACTTTTTCGAATTAGAGATTTAAACAGCATCTGAAAGCTGAATAAATAGCTTTCCATTGATGTATGGTTTGTTAGGATCGGACAATATTTGGCTGAGATACAACTATTTGAAAATCTGGAATCTGAGGGTGCAAAAAAATCAAAATATTGAGAAAATCACCTTTAAAGTTGTTCAAATGAAGTCCAAGAAAAAGAAAATCTTACTGTTCAAAAACTTTTGACTGGTAGCGTAATTTACCATTTCACCGTGACATCAGAGGAAAATCAGGAAAGAGTCGGGAGACAAAAATATTGGCTGCAGATGAGTTTATTTGAGCTGATGTTCAACATTCATGAATGAAACACCGCTGTGTTTGCTTTTAGCGATGCGCAGCGGCTCAGCTGTTACTTTATTTGGAACTATTTTCGTTGATAATATAGCTCTGGCGTTGTGGCAGCGGTCGGACAGCTCTCAGAGGAGGAGGAGAGAAAGCTGGACCTACAGGCTTTGGTGGTTGTGGAGCCCACCATTTTTTAGTTAATATCTGGGGGTTTGCAGCAATGGAGTGGGAGAGTTTGGTCCTAGCATACACCAATTTCTCCATTTTCTGTGAGAAGCGTAGAAGTGGAGATGCTGGAGAGAGGGATAATGTGTCTGGTGAGCAGGGCTCTGGCTCTGGTGTTTCCAGTGGCTGAAATATGTTGTCCTGGATTCCTTGGCTGTTTTCCAGAAGGTCATGCTTGGGTGCTGAGTCTTGGAGCTGTTGTAGCACATCACAGTCTGTCTGTAATGAGCTCTGTGGCAGGGCTCTGTGTCACACAGTTGCTAAGCGACAAACAGCGGGTAACACAAACAGGAAATCCCCCTTAGACCGTGTCGTTTAACAACATGCAGTTCCAAATTCATGGATTTTAAAGGAAGCAGCTTCTGAACTGGGACACAATTATAGTTTCACCTTTCTCTGGTTGCAAATCGAACAGATACAACTTACTGAAATGTAATGAAATATGATTAGATCAATGACACTCACCGTTTATGTAGAACCCCTGAAAGATTGAAGTACAATAATGAAAGCATAAGCACATAACACATAAAACATTTTTACTTTTGCATCGCAGTAACTGGCTGTAAACAACTTCAAACACTTTACATCAAGAAATAAGCAACTACAATAAACAGGCTATTTAACAAACACTCCCTATACAGTTCACATGCTCCAGCCCTAAAAAGACACGTGTGGCATTTACAAGTGGCACAGTGACACTCAAATCTCATGCACTTTACAAACAGAGAAAAAGGTTTCAAGAATGTACACATAAGCACTGAAACAGTACAGAATGTTCTTATCAGTATTTACCCTTAACAACCAAATAACAATGTGAAATTGACGATACAACAATGCAGCTAGTATATTAACCTAAATACTGTTAAACCTAAATTATATTTGAAGAGCACTGCTGCGATGGCTTCCTTATAGGTGATAGGTTCCTTTTTTTTAAGCTGTGTTGACGGCAGAATTGCTAAAAAAGTTGCCCCGTGCATCATCCCCTTAACAGAGTATTTACTGTGAATGAAGTGCATCACAGCCCACCCCCTACTGAAGCACACGATGACATCACGCAGGAACTGTATGCAAAACAGAAATAACTAATTTAATAAATGCACATAACACTTTTTTAACTCCACAAAGCACCAGTAATGAATCAAACAATATTTTGCACATACAGGAAAAAATAATTTTGATAACTTATTCTCCTGTTCCACGTCGTCAGAGATGTAAATATAGTCCAGGCTGAACGTGTAAATGTGGTGAGGGTATAAGCAAATGAATGAGGATGTTTACATGCAAATGTGTTCATGTCTTCTGAACAAACAAAAACATACAGTAATCATCAGGAGTATGAAAAGAAACAAAACAAGAATTTTCAGAAAAAAGAAGAATACTAAAAAGTAACAATGTTTTAATGTTTGCATTCCAGCCAATCACAATCAAGTATCTTGGAAGAGAAAATGAGACGTGACAGAAGGTGATGTTATTGTTTCAGTTGCAATAATGGGAGTCCAACAATATTTACTAACATTATAAATGGACCTTAGGGAAATAAATGCATGATATATCCAATTTAACACAGGGTCTTCATCTTGGCTCTGCTGTGATCTTCTTCTTCCTACCAATGGTCTCATCTCTTTTACTGGAGCCTCAAATGGAGGGTTTTTGAAAGCTCTCGTGACCAGTATCACCTGTCTTCACTAATTAACTCAACCTCGTCAGTCAGCTCATTAGTGGGTTAATGGGTTCAGCACCAGATTAATAGTGGCCCAAAGCAGAGAAGCACAAACATAATTATCAGACTGAACAGAGATGTAGCAGGAGTTCCTCAGCCCACCAATAACATTAAATCAGCTGTTTAGTTGTGAATGTCATAATGTAAATTAGAAATGTTCATATGTATATAATTTTTTGATCATGGTCCATATTCATTTTGACTTACTTATGGTCCATATACTTATTACTTACTGACACAGACATCAATACCCAAATAAGGAGAAAGAAGCAGACAAATACACAAACATAGAGGAAGTGAATGTGAAAAAGGGGTTTTAGAGTAATAAACAAATGATGTGACGCTGAATGACGGATGAGAGCAGATATAATAATCACACAGTTTGAAGCTGCAGACAGAAACATCGAACTCAGGACAGAAACACACAACCTCTGAAGTACGAATGACTTGCATGTTATTTTTTTAAGTAGAAATGGACTTCAGAAATGTTAATATTGTCTCAATGATTGCTAAAACTTTTAACTATTCTTTATTATTATTATTATTATTATTATCATTGCATAATCATGTATTAAACCAAGATGAACATGAGAATATTTGAGTTTTTTGATGTTTCTTTCTCAGAAATGGACCAAACTTTATATTTCATTCTTCTTCTCATTGGTGAGTGTGTTTGGGATTTTATTTACAATTTATAGTTTCATTAGGTTTGATCTTATGAAAATCATTAAAGCAAAGCCTCTCTTTCAAAGCCCTCTGCTCCGTATCTGAATGTGTTCAGCGTCAGTATCACTTTATAAATGAGAGGAAGACCTGGACTGAAGCTCAGAGATACTGCAGAGAGAATTACACAGATCTGGCCACCGCTGACAACATGAACGACATGAACGAGCTGAAGAAGAGTGTGAATAATGAGCGTGTCTGGATTGGGCTGCAGAGGACGGGTCGTAATGTATGGCACTGGTCTTCAGGTGAACCTGTGCTCTATCTGAACTGGGCTACTGGACAACCAGATGGCAAAGATGAATGTGCTATGATGTTAAATGGACAATGGCATGATTCGGCTTGTACCGATAACTGGCTTTTCATCTGCAACAACGGTGAGTGCATGCATTTAAAATTACATCAACTCTTCATTTATAGATTCACCATATACCAAACTTTTGATGCAGTTCTAAACACTACAAATGTTTAATTTGGTCATGAATGTAGAAGATACTGTAGATATTTGTGTCACTTTCAATGTTGAGTCAATTAAAATGTCATACTGTAGAAGATTTTCCTTTCCTGTAAACATCCTGTGCGCGCGGAGTGTCACGTGAGTCAGTTGTGGAGGCGCGCGCATGTCACGTCACTATATTAAGATTTTTTTATTTTTTTATTTTATTTTTTTATCACTTTATTAAACCTTCAAATAACAAGCAGGCATTGTCATCTTTCCAAGCAGCATAAACAAAATAATGCTAAAATAAATAAAAATAAAATAAACATTAAAATAATACTAAAAGCAAATTATAACACAAATTAAATTGCAGTTTTAGGGCACTCTTCATTTGTAAAACGTTTTATGGATTGAAATAAAATTCTAAAATCATTTTCAATGAGAAACTTTAACAAATCTACATATTATTGCACAGAAATTTATGCCAAACTACAACAAAGACTGAACAGATACAAAGACACAACATAAAGACACATTAAACAACGACAAGACAGAGAGAGCTGTCGAAGAAGACCCCTGACAGATATAGCTTCACTCTTCAGTATCTGAAAACAAACCTGTTATTTTATTCATTTTACTTGAAAATTAACTTCTGTAGAGTAAAATATAAAACAGTCGAGCATTAAGATGAGCATTATATTAATTTCTAATTTACTCTAAGTCCAAGTGAATGTTTCTATGGACTAACTTAGATATTTATCTGCAGTGTAACATCTTCCTCTGTTTGATGTTTCTCTCATGCTGCTCTTTGTGTCTGAATCAAGTTTTCCAGAGAGACGTGAGGAAACATAGTGGATAAAAAAGCTTTGAAATCATCAGCGTTCACAAATGTTACTTCATGTTTCACATATATATATATATATATATTTTTTTTTTTTTTTTTAAATAATCCTCAACTGTGAATATTCAATAGGATATTCCACTGCTACTCCTCACATTCAAACCTTAATTCAGCATATGAATAATGAGCAAACTGATTCATGAATCTTTTCCGTTTGTTTTTCTTAAAGCAAACTCAGGACTCGTCTTTGTCAATCAGACGAAGAATTGGAGAGACGCTCAGAGATACTGCAGACAGAATCACATTGATCTGGTCAGTGTGAGAAACCAGGATGAGAGTCTACAGGTTGAGCAGATCATTAGTGATAGACAGTTAAATGGATCATGGATCTGGATCGGTCTGTTCAGAGACTCATGGCAGTGGTCAGATCAGAGTAACTCCTCATTCAGAGACTGGAAGTCAGGTGAACCTAATAATCATGGTGATGGTGAAAACTGTACAGAGACTGAACAAGGCTCTCAGGAAGGATGGAATGATAACTCTTGCAGCACTCAATTTCCTTTTGTGTGTCATGAAGGTGAGCAGATCCTCACAAAACATACACAATCCATCATCTCCTCCAGATCTCTGAAATTTCACGCTACATCCCAGGTTAAAAAAGTGCTCTTCCATAATGTTCTTAAAGTGCTCTATTTTTGTGCACTAATTTTGTATTTAATGTACTAAAAATGATTCTTTAGTACATCTTCAGATAAACTTAAGATCAATTAAGTGTACTCAACTGTGCTATTTTGGGACACCATGAATATGAACTAAAATGCGCTTTTAACATACTATCTCTGTATTAAAAAATGTATTTAGTCACCACTTGTAGTACACTTGAGTGTACTAGTGTATGAAGATGAGTTCAAGTGTGCTACAAGCGGTGACTAAATACATTTACATTTAGACTAAATACAGAGATAGTATGTTAAAAGCGCATTTTAGTTCATATTCATGGTGTCCCAAAATAGCACAGTCGAATACACTTAATTGATCTTAAGTTTATCTGAAGAAGTAAAGAATCATTTTTAGTATATTAAATACAACATTAGTGTGCGGAAATAGAGCACTTTTAAGCACATTATGGAAGTGCACTTTTTTTTTCACCTGGGATGTCTGCCATGACAAATTCATCCACAGTGTTTGTTCTGCATGTTGTTTTTGATCAGTCTCTCTCTAGTTTCTGCTTGTGCTTGGTCTGGTTTCCAGATAAACTGATTGTGATCAGAGAGAATCTGACGTGGTCTGAAGCTCTGAGATACTGCAGACAGAATCATGTGGATCTGGTCTCGGTTCATTCAGAAGAGATGCAGCGTCGTGTGATGAACGTGGTTAAACGGGCGTCTACTGCGGAGGTGTGGTTGGGTTTACGTCACTCCTGCACTGTGGGCATCTGGTTCTGGGTGAGTGGAGAGACTGTGTGCTATCAGAACTGGGCTCCAGGGAACGGCACATCAGAGGAGGACTGTGAACACACAGTGAGATCTGGAGCAGTTCAGTCTGGAGGACATCAGCGCTGGATCAGCCGTCCTGAACACCACAAACTCAACTTCATCTGCAGCAGATATTAAGAGTGAAAGATACACAGACCTATAATACAACATTTCTTTTTACACTCATATATACTCATTATTAGATATATTATTATAATGTTTTCTTTCTATTTTATTATGAGATAATTCAAGAATTTAAGTTCCTTATTTGTGTTTGAAGGATCTGTGTTTGCTGGTGTGAATACTTCTTCATCTCTTATATTACTGATTAATCATGTCTTTAGATTAGAAATGACTGGTTGAATGTGTGTTATTGAATACCAACATTATGTGCTGTAGCTAATTTGAATATTGTTTATTCTTTAAACAGGGAGGCTGGATGTAAAATATTTACAATGTTTGTGCTAAACATAAATGTCAGCAACAGCAGCTCAAATAAAATCCTGTAAAACCAGCAATCTCATCTTATTTGATTATTTTGAATTATCTTTCAATTTCAACAGAGAGCAAAAATTGTTTAAATCGTATTTATTTATTTATTTTCAGGCATAGTGTAACTTCCCTGTTGTTGTTTGGGTTTAATAAAGGTGAGGGGTCTGTGGCTGTTTGTTAATCTAAGGAATAATTGATTTGTTAAATCAAATGAAAAAATGTGTGTCTGATTGGTTCAAATGCTACAGAATGGTGATCTTATTTGGTGGATTAAATGTAACCGGAGCAAGATTCACCTTATACTTGATTAAGTTCCCCAGTAAATCACCTTTGTTGCTTTAACTAAGTTATGTGCGCTGTCCCCTTTAAGAGTTCGTGCATGCGCTAGAGGGAAGTGCACGTCAGACTGAGAGAGATCATAGTTAGAAACGGGAGTTACACAGAGAAAGAAATAGTTGATAAAACTGTTAAAGAGAGAAAATTTCCAACTTTATATCAACTTGTGAGTGTGTGGTGACTACAGTTGTGTGATTTTATTGAGTGGATGGTTTAATTTTCTGATCATACGAGCATTGCGTTTCTGCACGTGAGAGATGTCCCGTGGGGGAGGGGAATTCAGATCACGTTGACGGAGATTGAGCGTGAGTTAACAAGAAATATATGTTGTAAGAGTTGTTTAAATGTTAAATAACGCTGTTTATTTCATATATTAACCGAACATGCAGTAACTCTTGTCCTTTATACTGTGTTAGAGGGGAGAGAAACAATATGTGAGATCACACAGGTGCCAATTACCACGTGAGCTTTTTCTGTGTGCTTCAGAGGCTTAGTCTGGCCTGTATTTACTGAGGAGCCTAAGAGGTCTAGTGGTGAGATTGCTCTATTTGTGATGCAGAGATTGAGAGTACTAGTGGTCATCTTATGCTGAATGTGCAGAAGGGCCCCTAGTGGTCAGCTTGAACTGCATGCACAGAGGGGCCTGGGGACCCAAGTGATTAGCTTACACTAGATGCACTGAAAGGACTGGGAGGCCTTGTGGTGAGCTTGCTCTATTTGTGCTGCAGAGATTGGGAGTCTTACTGGTCAGCTCATGCTGAATGCACAGAAGCACCCACGGTCCCTATTGGTCATCTTGAACGACGTGCACAAATGGGCCCAGGGCCCCAAGTGATTAGCTTGTAATAGATGTTCTGAGGGACCTACTGGTGTGCTTGCTCTATTTGTGCTGCAGAGATCGAGAGTCCCAGTGGTCAGCTTGAACTATATGCAAAGAAGGGCCCAGGGGCCCTAGTGATCAGGTTGAAGAGGGGCCCAGGGCCCTAAGTGGGTCTAGCTATATGCACTGAGGAGCCTCATGGTGTGCTGGCTCTCTTTGTGCTAAAAGATCAAGAATCCTAGTGGTTAGCTTAAACTATATGCACAGAAGGGTCCAGGTGGTCAGGCTCAACTGCATCCACAGAGGTTCCTGCAGCGATAGTTGTAAGCATGTTCCCCTTGTACTGTGGAAATTGCAGGCAGGTCTCTTGAAACATCTTGGAGACATTGAAACAGTTCTTCTGGATTTAGTCTGTCTCAGTTTGTTCTGTTTCTTCATGTCATTCCAGACAGACCTGATGGTGATATTAGATATCTGTGTGGAGCACTGGCTCCTTCTCAGACTCCTTGTGCAAACAGAAATCTCACTGGATTAATAAAATGAATGGCAAAATTAATGTTTGGAAATGTAAACTGATATTTCCTACTGACACACTACAGTAAAATATAGAAATAACTTATGACTTAAAACTATTTTTAGCTGGTGAAAATACTAGTGGCCTAAAACTTTTGCACAGTACTGTATCTCGTAACCATAGTCCATGAGTCATATAGACTGCTTTTATAACGATTTTTTGTGTGTATGTGTGTGTGTGTGTTTAATGAGTTTTGGAGCTTGGAGCCTGTAGTCACTACATGCTTTCAATATATGGAAAAAAAGCCATGTTAAATACTCTGCCCAACATTTCCTTTGGTGTTCCAGAGCAGAAAGAAATTCACACAGGTTTGGCACAACATGAGGGTGAGTAAATCTTTCATTTTTGGGTGAAATTTTTCATTAAAAGTTCCTCTCCAAAAGTTTTCTAAAAATAAAACGAGATCGAAAATTCCCAGAACCGAGTCTTGCTTTAGGGTTATTGTACCGGTTCCCCAGATCATGTGCACTCTCCTGCCTAACATGAATTTTCCACCATTTCTGAATCTATTAGTATTCCTCCCTCTCTACAGAAGGAGAAATTAGCATTTTGTATCTATAAACTGGAAGAGCTCTCACACACGCTCACACAGTGGTTTTCCCACACACTGAAGCTGAGAGATTGGCTCTGGGGAGAGTGGTGAAGCCATGAAGCAACACAGTAATCGATAGGTCTTTCCATGGCAGGGTTTTGAAATCGATGTCCATGGGAAATTAAGCTGTAGTCTTTGAATAAATTGAAGACACTTAAGCAACAAACAACACAAGTCAAAACAAAAAAAACCCTCCACAGAGTGAACAAAACTAAAACAGGAATCAGAGATATCTGCGTATGATCTCCTGAAGAATATTTCAGTATGTGTGAATTCTCTGTGGTTTTCTCTGTGAATCATAAGTAGTTTAAGAACAAGGAACAAGGGACTCAGAAATTCTTTTGTTTTTGTGAGTGTTTTGTTAAAGATAGCAACAGCAGGTAGCTGGACTGACCAACATGGAGGACCAACATTTTCTTTTTTTTCATCAGAAGTGGATCTTCTTCCAAAATCTTTTTTGAAATTATTGATATGTACCCATGTATTGAAAATATTTGATTAGTCTTTAACTGCTGGTTACACCACTTGACATTTTTAAAATCAAAAACACCAGCATCCTGCACCAAAACAGCCACAATAAAATGATAATGCAAATATACCTGAATTCCATATTGTAATCAACTTCAAATTTTCAGATAGGCCTATACCTGTGCACATGGCCATGGTTATTTCCTGCTTCTCCTGAATCTCTCTCTCATTCAAAGTCATAGGGCAGCTTACAAAATCACAGCTCTTAATTAATACATAACAGGGATAATTACCATAAGCAATCGTTACTCTGGTTGTTGTATAAATTTTTACACATTAGTCGATAATCAATGTCAGTTCTGGCATTTCAAATCACTGAGCTGAAGAGACCCAAAATAGGAGATGATATTCAGCACTGACGTCTGTGTTTGGAGAAATCCCATTTGCCAGCTTCAATGAATGACAGCTTGGTGATGTCATTGCTTCTATCCAACAGTCATAATCCATTAATGCATTACCCATCATGCTCTTCTCCAGGGAGAGAGAAAAGCAATTGATTTCCAATAATTGTCCTTTTTTATTCATGTCTTTCTAGATTTTAGACCTAATTTATCTTATGCATCTAATGAGAATCTGATGAATAGACATGTTTGTCTATTATTCCTGTAAGTCTGAAGTGGTCAGTAAAATGTCCATGAATTGAAAAATTCCCAGTTTACCTTTCATGACTGTTGGCATCAAATGGAAAACAAGACAATGTGAATGCTGGCACCCAGAACACACACACTGCATCCCTATGTTCCCTGGGGACTGTATTTGATTGAGCTGTGTGGAGGAGTTTAATGCTGCTGGGTTATGGGCGAACTCCAACTTCCTGTTTGCCAGCAGATACATTCTGAATAATCAACCATAATGGATTGTTCACTCCGCAAAGAGACAGACACACACACTATGTCCTTTGCTCGTAATACCCAACTGACCCCCATCAGTAAGATGACATTTAGTGGGACGGAATAGCATTACTTTAAGGTCAAGAGGGGACATCCACCTGCACACACACTGTGCACTCCAAATGGTGAGAATATGAAATGTTCTGTATCGATTCCAGCTCGACCTCATCTCTGACATACTCATTACCTCTCTGTTTGTCTCTCCATTTCTTCTCTGTTCACATTATCCCTATTTCCTGTTTCCTTCTATGACTCACTGGGGCTGACATTTCCAGCCTCACACACCTGTGCTCTCTTCCGAACCCTCAAGCTGCCCACCTAGACTGCATTTTAGCCACCATAGGCAAGTTTAGAACAAAAATACAGACTACTTTTTCAAAAAGTAGTCAACCAAATTATGCTGCCTCATAAACAATAAAATTTTAGTTTAATTCTTAAGGTTTGTTTCATGGAGGAAATGTATTTATTTAAATAGGAATTGACAATTTAGAATTTAGACTGATTGGCTTCCAGGGAAGAATTTTCCCTTTACAAAATTCACATTAGGTTCAAGTTTGGTGAAATTTGACAAAAATTTACAGCATTGACTAATAGTAATCTTCTTGGTTAGGCAATAACCTCTGTGTGGGCAGAGATTTGTAATTTAGAAACAAATAAAACAGATCCACAATCCACAAAAGATGAGGTCTGTGTTATCACAGTTATTTAATTAAATTTAATTTTATTTAACTAGTTTAGTTTAGTCACTTCATTGTCCACAAGTGGAAATTTGTCTTTGGCTTCACCACTCAAATACATTTAACATCATCACACAAATTACGTAAAAGTAACACAATCACCCCATCTCACACTCAGATCCTAGTATTTAAAATTCTAACAGCAGTTTGAAAACATTTGAAACACATTTTTCCTTGCTTGAAGTTGCCTAAAATGTCTTTTTGATGGTAGAAGCTGAAATTTAGTATTCAAAGGATGAGAACAATCTTCAATAATAACATGTGCTTTTTGTTTGACTCGTTTGATAGATTTCATTCAATTGTCTTTGTGGTTGACCTACAATTGCACTAGCAAATTTAACTACTCGACCCAGTTTTTGCTTTTCTTTAACTGACAATAGTCCATACCACATAGTCATGTTAAAACATATAACACTCTCAACACTATTCTTATAAACCATCTCTAAAATATGTTGACTCACTCCAAAATGTTGTAACCTCCTACTAAGATATAATATCTGCATTGCTTTTTTAAAGACATACTCAACCAGCAAATGTCAATTTACTATCAATAAATATTCCTAAATATTTAAGACTTCCAACCGTCTCTATTTGGTATCCATCAAGCATCAAAGGTTCTAACCCTTCAATAAAATCTAGTTTACTCCTCCTACTAAAGACCAATTCCTTGGTTCTGTTCACATTTATCTCCAATGCACTCAGTTTACACCAATTTTGAAGCTTTACTCAACCGGCCGACAAGTGCCATATCATCCGCGTATTTAAATAAATTAAAATATGAATCCTGAATCTTAAATTCATTTATATACAACGAGAAAAGTAAGGGTGATAAAATAGTTCCTTGTGGCACTCCTGTATTCACAATGATTGTTTTTGACACCATATCATTAACAACTACATTTTGAGGATTTAAAAGAAAGTCTTTATGTGGCCGGCTTGACGTCCTTCTTATATGTTAAGGGAAAAGACAAAGCCAAAACATCTAACAAAAGGATTCTTTTATTCCTGACTGAGCCTACAAAGGGGACTCAGCATTAATGTTTTGTTGGGGGGAAAAGTTTTGGGATTCTAATCCAATTAAATGAGAAAAATTGTACAAAACAGAGTCACAAAAACAAAGACAAACACCCACTTGTCTTCGATGGGTACAGGAAGTAAAATAGTAAGCAATAATATGATAAAGGGTTCTTCACACAATTATTCTCAAATCAAAAACTCCAAATCACAAACCCCATTCAACTTAAACTGGTACAAACCAGGTTACGAAACTTATAAAAGGTGTACAAAACAACGGCAGTGGCCTGTTTGTGCCTAATAAAAGAAAAACACAGACTATGAGCAATCAGCACATTTCACCACATGAATGCATCACCCACTTTACAGTGTTCACATTTGTTATCTTCTTTTGAGCATATTAATCAGCAAAAAGACTAAAGTTAACAGTACACACTTTAAACAGGGTACAATACTTTTCATGCCATTTAAGGAAACACACTTTGGGAGAATAAAATGAACAAAACTCACTCTTATTAACCACTTGGGGCCCCGTGCCCATCTGCGCATATAGTTCAAGCTGATCAGTAGGACCCCAGGGCCCTTCTGGACATTCAGAACAAGCTGACCACTAACACCCCTCAGCCTCTTGGAACATATAGCAGGAGCAGAACCCTAAGCGCATAAATTTCAACATCACTATAGATTCTCCATCTACTTTTTTGTAGGTTTTTTTTTTAGCCTTCCAAAATACTTTGGTGATAAATACATCAAACCTGGACCCACTGCATCTTGACATGACAAGTTTGAATAGCCAATTGATTTTTGGATGAACTATTCCTTTAAGGGGTAGAACATTTGCATACTGCCAGTATAAGAGAGCTCTGCTGTCTGTGTCTGAGTGTGTGATCATTATCTAATTACCCTGCGCCAGCCTGACGAACTCTCAGGTGAATTGCCTGTCTGGTGGAAGCCCTCAAGGAGCAGACAGAAGGCTCAGGTCTGTGGAGGTACATGCCTCCTTGGGGCAGATATGTGTTTTGTGGGAGGTCAGTAATGCCACAGTGTCAGTTTAAATTCAGAGACAAAAGCTTGTCAGCTGTATAAGACAAGAACTCGCTTTATCACACGTGTGATGTTCAGACATCTGACCTGCTTCTAGAAGAGCCCTATTAAATCCTCCTGTGATAACAAGCTCTTAGCTCTCTTTCTTTCTCTCCCTCGCTGTCTCACTGCTGTGGTACAGACTCTGACCTTCTTCTGCTGCTAATTACCCTCTCCAAACATAAAGCCCCCTGTGACAAACAGAAGGAAACCAAAGCTGTCATTTAACAACAAGTACCATTAAACTCTTCAACTTCTCTATACACTTTAAGAAGTCTTTTTTTCTTTTTTTCTTTCTTTCTTTTTTTCTTTCTTACTTCCTTAGCAAAGGTTCACACTGCAATATAATTTAAAATTATTTTAAAATTTAAAAATTAATTTTAAAAATAATTAAAAAATTATTCATTTAAAAAATTTTAAAAATCAGTTTTTTTCTCCAGTAAATTATGAGTCCTTGAAGAAGCAAAAACTGTATTTCTATCATGACAACTCTCTGAAGATTTTAGCATGGTAATGGGTATGACAATGTTACTATATTTAGTCTTGGCAGAATAGATCTGCTATGCTACTGAATTGCTGCTGCTGTTGGTTATTGCTGTTGTTGTAGATTATTGCTGCTGCTGCAAAGTAAGTAGAGGAACTTGCTACTGCCAATACATATGCCAAACAGTGTTGTGAATATTTAAGACATACTGCTGCTTCACAAGTATAGCATATATATTCACCTGTAGCAGATCTATACAGGTGGAGCTGGGGAAGTAGAAGGGTTCAGAGGAACTCTGAAAGCATACTACAAACTTCTCTAGTGAATGCTAACCAGCCATTTAAATGTAAAACAGCAAACTCATTGGCTGTATATGCAACATGAACCAATCAGCTTGTGCCAAGTAGTTTAACACTGTGAATATCACCAGTTTGTGTTAAAGACCCATCAACCTGTGTTATCTAGAGTTTCATGACAGAACTTAGCATATATATCATAAGTATATTTTGAATTAGGTATATTTTTCTTTGTCCTTTGTTTTGTTTTGTAGCATAACTCCATATTATATTTATACTCAAACAAGAAAAGAAAAGGAAAGAAAAGAAACATGAAAAATAAAATAATAAAAACAAAACTACAGAGACATCTCGTCTTACACATTTTTTTTCTTCTAATTTATCTTGTTTAAAATATATTTTTTATAATTTTCTTAATACTTAATTTTGATTAAGGACATTGTTTTAGTAAACATTAATTTGCATGTTGGTCCACTCTGGTGTATACTAGAGAGTACTTGTTTGGCTCTGGTATATGGTGGAATATACAGCCAAGTCTAGATGGAAACAATCATTCTGCAGAACTCTCACAAGTTCAGAAACAAAAGTAGCTGGCCAACCAGTATGGTCATTGGGGATGGTGGTGAAACAGATGAAAAATGTTTCTGGACAACCAAGTGTTGCAAGTCTCATGTTAAAAATTCTGTGTGAATTCAAATGGTTAAGTTGGACAACAAGACAATGTTCTGGAGACATATCATGGTGACCATCTATGTGAGTCTTTCTGAAATCGCCTGCTATTTTGTTTCTTATGCAGCTCTGTTTGTACATACAGTGTGAGCACCCATCCATGCTCAAAACTGTTCTCGCCGTCAATATTTTTTCTCTTTTAAAAACTGGTCACGAGGTAGTTTGTCATTGCAGAATTTTGAACAATACTTTTTTTTTCTTTTTTTTTTATGTTTTATTGACCAAAGGGGTTTTGCTTTCTAATAATCTCTCTCTCTTTCAGTCTCATTCTCGTCCTGTGTTTCATTCACTCCTGCTGGGGACAGATTTTCTGGATTACTGAATACAGTAGTGTGTGAGCATTTTGTTCTGGTAACCCTGGGCGACTGTCGCGGAGAGAAATGTCACAGTACTGTAACACAGTCCTCCTGTTAGTGTATACACAGCCAATATCACAGAGCGCTGACAGAGCTATATCACGCTCAATATACATTCACCCAGCAATGCATGTCAGTGGCAGCTGAAAAGATCACTGTAGATATTGATGTATGATAAATTGAGCCATGATTTCTGATCGTTATAAGCACACTATGAGCACATGAACAATCCACCTTTCAGTGATCTATCTATATCTATCTATCTATCTATCTATCTATCTATCTATCTAGCTATCTATCTAGCTATCTATCTGGGCTAGGTTTTGGCACAAATTTCACAATTTGATTTGATTCTGACTCACAAGATTTCAATTCGATTCGATTCAATTCAGTATTGATTATTTTGGATATATATCAGGTAAAGTATAACTATCAACTAATGCTGTAAAATACAAATGAGAACCAGTTGGTACTACAAAAAAGTGTTCCAAGAATGTTTTGCTAACATTCCCACTAAGTTATGAAAACGTTATTTCTGAATGTTTTGTAAATGTTCAAACGTCATTTTTTTTTTTTTTTATGTTTGAGGAACATTCTAATCTACCATTGTCATAACATTATGAGAACCTTATATTTAAATGTTCTCTATATGTTTGAAACACCCATATTTTATGTTATGAGAACATTTTTTACTGATTATACAAATGTTGGTCATACATCTTATGACAACGTTATTTTTTAATGTTTTGTAAACATTCGAAACGTCCAGTTTTTTGATGTTTAGGAACATTTTTTTCTTGGTTATGTGAATGTTACAGGAACATCCCAATCTACCATTGTCATAATGTTATGAGAACCTTATATTTGAATGTTCTCTCTATGTTTAAATCACCCATAATTTATGTTATGATAAAGTTTTTTACTGATTCTACAAATGTTGGACAAACATTCCTTTTGATCTTTTATACCTCTTATGACAACGTTATTTTTTTATGTTATGTAAACGTTCGAAATGTCCAGGTTTTTTCATGTTTGAGGAACATTTTTTCTTGGTTATGTGAACATTACAGGAACATCCCAATCTACCATTGTCATAACGTTATGAGAACCTTATATTTGAATGTTCTCTCTGTGTTTAAAACACCCATATTTTATGTTATGAGAATGTTTTTTACCGATTATACAGTGAAAGCACGCAGCCAATGAAGAACACAAGCTGCGTGCTACACAGCACAAGACAAAACATAACATGAAATCACGCAGCTTATAAAAACACAAACTGTGTGCAACAACACAAGAAAACGAGTAAAGCACGTGTTTGGCCACAAAACACAACACAACTCAATGTGTGTGTGCGTCTGTGTATAGATCAACTTGTGTGGATTAACTTGTATTAACTTGTTCTTACCATGAATATAGCCATAGAGGCTGAAATGGGGTTAATAAGAAATAAACAAACAAAAGGACATTCAGAGATACAAATTTCATCAAAAGGATGTTTTGAGAATTTAATTATAAGACCATTTTCTCTTACCATTATGAGAACATTAATCATGTACAAATAACATCAAAAGAACGTTCTGAGAATGTTGTTCTAAGAACATTTTCTCTTACCATTACGAGCACCTCAATCGTGTACAAATAACATCAAAAAAAGGTTCTGAGACTGCTGTTATAAGAACAATCTCTTTTAACATTACGAGAACCTCAATCGTGTACAAATAACATCAAAAGAACGTTCCGAAAATGTTGTTATAAGAACGTTTTCTTTTACCATTACGATAACCTCAATCGTGTACAAATAACATCAAAGAACGTTCTGAGAATGTGTAACAGTGCTGGCTGTTACTAGTGTTTTCTACTCTCAACTAGGGGGCGATAGAAAGCTGAAACCCCAAGTAATTTAACCAGGTAGTAGAGTAGAAGAAGGGAGAGTTGTTTGGAAGAGGGCAGCATGGTATTGCCCTAGCACCTCTGCAAATTTCAATGAAGTCCTGATTGAGAAACTCTGTTTCCTGTTCAATCTTGTAAGCTTTGTTTTTCTTCATGTTCTTGTGTGCATTTGATTTGCTTGATCTTGTTTTTTTTTTTACTTGATCTGCATACGTTAAGTGTGGGCTTTCTAGTTAATGATAGTTTTTTTTTTTTTTTTTTTTTTTTTTTTTTTGTAGATGGACTTTTTAAATATTGCTTTGGTAGCTGGTGTTGAGTCTTCATGAGGCCCTATTTTCATGGATGTCAAGAAGATTTTTCTCAAAGGATTGTTTGTGCTATTTTGCCTTGTGGATTAACATATATCCTGAGTACAAGGACTTGACTCTGTGGGCCTTTTTTTATTAGGATTACTTGAAGAGCACTTTAAGGACTCATTGCTGCTTTTGTGTAGGGTTTTGTTCCACTCATCATCGTTGAGACTGTAATTGGGGATGTAAACACTGATTGGGGCACACTGAACTCTGAAGATTTTTTTGTATTGCCACCTTTTCTTTTTTGTATTAATTCACATTTATCTGCAAACCATCTGTGGCTATATAGATGTGAAGTACTGTATTGGTGTTCTATCAGTTCTTTCTCATTCTTGTCTTAAACTCTATATCATTTATAAAAGGTATAAAAACTTAATTTCAGCCTTGGTAGTTTTGTTACAATACACTGGGAGATACACTGAGCAGTGTTATATTGGTAGTTGGTGGGCCCCTCCTAATTTTTCATATAACTACAGGCCTCAGTAGTGGACAAGTGGTTATAAATGTTATAAAAATGTTTTCTCTTAACGTTACGAGAATGTAAATCAACCATAAATAATGTTATTAGAACATCCTATAAACATTATTTTAAGAATGTTCTGTTCTAACCTTTAAATACCTTTAAAAACGTTAATGAAAGTTGTGGGAACGTTCCCTGTTAGTTGGGTAGCCTAATATTTAAGGTTAAAATTAACTGATTTATATACAAACACTTAAATTACACTCAATTAAGTTTTTATAATTATAAAGTTGCAATTAAATAATTATATTTCTACTCCAGACCATTTTTGGAAATACAATCATTTATTGTGGCCGTCATAAAAACTTGACGGATTTATTCAAATATGGTGCATATATTTAGCAAAATGCTCCTCTGTTCATTTCCCTAGCTGACTAATGAGGTTATGGTCAACAAATGTTTTTTTTCTGAGATAAATGTGATGTTACGTGACATTGTTTACCAGCTGTTATACTGACGTCTTTCTGCTATTGAAACACTGAACGATTACATGAGACAGTATACGGATTTCGTTAAGTTGTACTCCTTCTTTTGACATACCATCGGATGTTTACTCATGTATATTCTGTGCTGAAACTCTTATTAAAGTGGAGGAGATGAGAAGTTCGCGCTGCTGCTTCTCTTGCACTGAGGCACCCCAGATTAAACGGCGCCAAAACGGCATTTATTGTTTTAATACTGTAATAAAATGGTAACGGTTTGAAATCTAAAAAACGCACAAAGTTTATTGCTATTTATTTGGATGGGAGGCATGCTAAAATGTTCCATTTATTAACTGAAAAGTGGCTAGACTAATCGATTCTTGGGATTTAAGAATCGATATTGTTTCGTAAAAATGAGAATTGATTAAAATTGAGAAATTGATATCGTTCTATCAAAAGTGAAAAAAATCATTCTATCTTTCCATCCATCATTCTTTTGTTCTATCATCCATCCGTCATTCTGTCTGTTGTTCCATCCATCTATCGTTCTATTGTTCTTTCACTCTACATGATCTATATTACCATTTTTTTCATTCTACCTGTCTGTCGTCTGTCCATCCATCCATCTTTCAATCTGTCTGTTGCTCCATCCATCCGTCTGTTAATCTGCCTGTTGATCTATCTATCCATCCTTCTATCTATTGTTCTACCTATCTATCGTTCTATCTATCTTTCCTTCTATCTACTGTTTTATTTATCGTTCCATCATTCTATGTGATCTAGCTACCGTTTTCTCTATTGTCCGTTCCTCTGTCCGTCCATCCGTCAATCAATCAGTCAATCAATCTATCTATCTATCTTTTGTTTTATCTTCCATCCGTCATTCTGTCTGTTGTTCCGTCCATCCATCTGTCTGTCTATCTGTCCGGGTGTGCACACACTGCTCTGGGTGTGTGTTCACAGTGTGTTTGTGTGTGTGTGTTCACTTCTCACTGCTGTGTGTGTGCACTTGGATGGGTTAAATGCAGAGCACAAATTCCGAGTATGGGTAACCATACTTTGCCACATGTCACGTCCTTTCCTGTCTATCTATCTGTCTGTCTGTCTATCTTTTGTTTTATCTTCCGCCTGTCCGTTCGTCTATCCGTCTGTCTTTTGTTTTATCTTCCATCCGTCATTCTGTCTGTTGTTCCATCCATCCGTCCGTCTGTCTGTCTGTATTTGTTTGTCTGTCGGTCTGTCTTTCCGACTTCCTACCCACAAACAGTCTGTTTGACCTGTGTCTCTTGCATACTCATTGTGATTCACATCTTCAGAATGCTGAATTATAAAACCTCACCTAAGGCACTTGTCTATGTTTCTACAAAGTACTCATGGTTAAACTGATGCGTTCCTCCTCTGCACGGCTCTAAGCTGTTATTTATCTGATGGCGATCTGTTCACATTTATTCCGCTCAGATCTAGCAGGCACTGCATAAAAGTCCAGACAGAAAAAAATATATATTAGCATATTTGAGGGCAGTTTACAACGTAAAATGATAGATGAATAAACAGAATTCACAAACATTCCCGCCCAGATGTGTTTAAATCATCTGAAGTTGGATGAGCAGTCTGCTCATATTCATTAGCACTCTTGGGAGTTTGTACTTGTTTCCTCATGCTTGATTAGTTTGAAGGATGGGCTGCAACCTAATTACCATACTGTCCGTTATAGGATAAGATTAATGTGTCCTAAATCACAGTGCATTAAAAATAGTATGTTGCTGGTCTACTATTTCTAGTGGAGTTTTGATTCATGCATCAGTACCTGCTTATTAATACTAATATGACCCACAACCCCTTGAACCACAGAAGATGAGGTTTTTCTCTTTTGAATTCAGAAGTAGCATGTGCACTCAGTATTTATTTCTTCAATAAAAAACATTTTACAAATAGGCTACTGTAAATAGAAAAGACTGTGTATTATGGAAGGCAGTTTCCACCATGGGGGGGGGGGGGGGGTGGAGGTGAGTCTGACTTTTAATCCCACAATTCTGACTTTGTTTCTTGCAGTTCTGAGTGTATTCACAATTCTGTTTTTTTTTTTTCGGATTCTGACTTTATTTCTCACAACTGCGAATTTATATCTCACAATTTGGAATTTCTTCTCAGAACTGAGAGGTAACATCTCATAATTACTTTTTCTCACATTTCTGAGTTTACATCTAGCAATTCTGATTTTTGTTTCCGCCATGGAATTTTTAATTTTTTTTTTTCCCTCGAAAGGTTTCCGAAAAAGGTTTGCGACTTTTTATCTCACACTTCTGACTTTATTTCTCACTATTGGGAATTTATAGATCACAAATCTGAAAAAAAAAAAAAAAAGTCTGAATTGTGAGAAATAAACTCAGAATTGCATGAAAAAAGTCCGATTTGTGAGACAAAAGGCACTATTTATTTATTTAATATAATATCGACTGGTATTAGAAATAGCGAAAAAGTTTGCTACTACCACAGTTTGCTATGGGACAATACTATAACTGAAGCTTGTGTTCTACTGAGATTTTAGTGGTAATGCCATTATTGTCCATTATTGTCATATAACCTCATCACTGTGCATGTGGTGTCTAGTTATTATCTCAGAAATAAAAATGGCATTTATGCATTCATGCAGTTTTGTGTTAAAAAACAAAATGTCTTGACAGTCAAGAAGGAGAGGTTTAAATTTGTGGCTGACAGTTCTTCCAGTTAATCCATCACACTGGAAACTGAAGGTCAAGTCAAGTGAATTGTGTGCTACAGCATTCTATGCAGTGTGCTTTGTAATATACTGCACATTTGAGCAAACAGAACTGGTCATAAGGGAATTTTCTACTTACTAAAAAAAAGTCACATTACCTACAATATACATATTGCATACCACAAAAATAGCAGTATTTAGTATGTCATTCTAAACATAGCTATAGTCTTCAGGTGACTGATCATTCATCATAGGTATGCAGGTCTGTTTATGTGTGAGCGTGAATAGGAGTGTGAGATTAGGTGAGGTGACACGTACGGTGTGTATGTGTGTGTGAGTGACAGAATTCAGCGTGAGGATGTAAATGGTGTGTGGAGCAGTTATCTGGGACACAGAGAGCTCTAGATGATCTCTGAATGCCACTCAGCACATTAAACACCACGGTAAGCGTCTGCTCTCCTGTCTGCACTCTCGCTCTCGTCTCCAGATGAGCTCGGAGTCAGGTTTGAGCTCTTCACCTTCAGATGTTTCCGATACACAAAGCCGCAGGGCTGACTGATATAAAGCTTCATTCGGTGCTCACAGGACTCTGCCACCAGCCTGGAAAATGTGCCCTGAATTATTTAGTTGTCCTTTAATGCCTTTGTGACCCGCACAGATCTCTTCTTCTCTCATTCTCTCACTTTTTTTTTTTTTTTCTCTCACAGTATTTTTTCTCTCCAGAGGGTGACCCCGGCCTGGACGAGCTTGTGCGTCTGTGTGTGATTGGATGGATTTTTGAGGTGTGTATGATGATAAATTTATCTCAGCCGTGCAGGCCTATGAATGACACAGGCTCACTGGATTAAATTCATCCACATTTATGAACTCCATATGAAATAATATCACTAAAGCCCCACTTTTTGGATCTCTTTGAGGTTTTTCATATTTCCTTCTGTAGATATGTATGACAGGAGTAAAATATGAGTGTGTCTGGGTGCTTTCTTTGAGGTGACAGTGTCTGAAGAAAAAAAATCTGACAATAAAGCTAAAGAAATATTACAAAACATGATAATAAACATGATAAAAATGAGATTTTTCCAACCCCCCCCCAAAAAAAAAATCAGTGACACCGCCAAATAAATGTTCAGTGTATTTTTTTGCCTTTCTTGATTTCATTGCATTTGCATTGACCCCTTTTCCACCAAAATGTCTCAGATCTAATCCTATTTTAAAATGACTTGAGAACCAAAAGATGATGTTTGTTACGTTAGGTCTAAAAGCATAGTTATCTAAAACACTGTTAATAACTATAATGTTATAACAATAATAATTCTGAGAATAAAGGAGATAACAGCACATAGTTTGAGCTTCACGTAACTACATCGTCATTGCTGCTGCAGACTCGTGAGAGTATTCACACTGGAAGCATTTGTACGGCGTCACAGCAGCGGCTCCAAAGCTACGCATTTCTTTACAAAGACAACTATAAATTTGCTTTTTAGAAGTTGGTATGTTATAAAATTTACTTGAAACTTGTCTTGATAACTTGGGGATTTGCATGTAAATGGTAAACAACAACAAACAGCTCTGATAATATTGTTTCAGTCATACTTCTATATAGAACGTGCTGTTTATATACACTGAACAAAATTATAAACGCAACACTTTTTTGTTTTTGCCCCCATTTTTCATATGCTGAACTCAAAGATCTAAGACTTTTTCTATGTACACAAAAGGCCTATTTCTCTCAAATATTGTTCACAAATCTGTCTAAATCTGTGTTAGTGAGCACTTCTCCTTTGCTGAAATAATCCATCCACCTCACAGGTGTGGCATATCAAGATGCTGATTAGACAGCATGATTATTGCACAGGTGTGCCTTAGGTTGGCCACAATAAAAGGCCACTCTAAAATGTGCAGTTTTATCACACAGCACAATGCCACAGATGTCGCAAGTTTTGAGGGAGCATGCAGTTGGCATGCTGACTGCAGGAATGTCCACCAGAGCTGTTGCCCGTGAATTGAATGTTCATTTCTCTACCATAAGCCGTCTCCAAAGGCATTTCAGAGAATTTGGCAGTACATCCAACCAGCCTCACAACCGCAGACCATGTGTAACCACACCAGCCCAGGACCTCCACATCCAGCATCTTCACCTCCAAGATCATCTGAGACCAGCCACCCAGACAGCTACTGCAACAATCGGTTTGCATAACCAAAGAATTTCTGCACAAACTGTCAGAAACAGTCTCAGGGAAGCTCATCTGCATGCTCGTCGTCTTCATCGGGGTCTCGACCTGACTGCAGTTCGTCATCGTAACCGACTTGAATGGGCAAATGTTCACGTTTGATGGCGTCTGGCACTTTGGAGAGAGGTGTTCTCTTCACGGATGAATCCCGGTTTTCACTGTATAGGGCAGATGGCAGACAGCGTGTATGGCATCGTATGGGTGAGCGGTTTGCTGATGTCAATGTTGTGGATCGAGTGGCCCATGGTGGCGGTGGGGTTATGGTATGGGCAGGCGTACGTTATGGACAGCGAACACAGGTGCATTTTATTGATGGCATTTTGAATGCACTGAGATACCGTGACGAGATCCTGAGGCCCATTGTTGTGCCATTCATCCACGACCATCACCTCACGTTGCAGCATGATAATGAACGGCCCCATGTTGCAGGATCTGTACACAATTCCTGGAAGCTGAAAACATCCCAGTTCTTGCACGGCCAGCATACTCACCGGACATGTCACCCATCGAGTATGTTTGGGATGCTCTGGATCGGCGTATACGACAGCGTGTTCCAGTTCCTGCCAATATCCAGCAACTTCGGACAGACAATGAAGAGGAGTGGACCAACATTCCACAGACAATCACAACAACCTGATCGACTCTATGCGAAGGAGATGTGTTGCACTGCGTGAGGCAAATTGTGGTCACACCAGATACTGACTGGTTTTCGGACCCCCCCCAATACAGTAAAACTGCACATTTTAGAGTGGCCTTTTATTGTGGCCAGCCTAAGGCACACCTGTGCAATAATCATGCTGTCTAATCAGCATCTTGATATGCCACACCTGTGAGGTGGATGGATTATCTCGACATAGAAGTGCTCACTAACACAGATTTAGACAGATTTGTGAACAATATTTGAGAGAAGTAGGCCTTTTGTGTACATAAAAAAAAAAAAAAAGTCTTAGATCTTTGAGTTCAGCTCATGAAAAATGGGGGCAAAAACAAAAGTGTTGCGTTTATAATTTTGTTCAGTGTGTGTGTGTGTGTGTGTATATATATATGCATATATATATTTTTTAATACACCATACTTTCACCCAAACTGAATGATTAAAAACAAGTTTAAATATGTAAATCTTCTTTACGTATTTTTGATTCTTTTTTTTTTTCGGACATGCTCCAATTCTTATTAAAACACACTAGACATGCTTATTCTGTGCTGTGCAATTTAGCACTTTTTGTGTAAAATCTGATTTATTTTGTCCATCAAAAGTGTAGTAGTGTGTTTAGGCACCACACAACCCACGTAATTACGTGGTGCGGGGGGGGGGGGCCCGATTTCCACCTAGGGTAACCGGAACGCAATTTCCACCAAGGGGAAAGCCGGATCACGATTTCTACCGAGGGCGCCCCCCAGGGACCACTTGCTGAGGGCCCCCAAAACTCTAAAAATGCCTCTGCAAAAGTGTGCTTTCATTTTAACTGACCGTGAGCAACGCTCCTGTTTGACACTCATGCATGCTCCTGCTCCCGGTGTGAATGCACTCATATGTTAACATGCACGCCAGAAAAAAATATGTGCTGCTCACATTTGTGGTGTAAAACCAGGCCTAAGTGCCACCTGTTGTCATAGAGTGAATTTGCATTCTCATTCAGCCCATCTGCTGTTTTTATTTTGTGTAGTATAGTTTCACAAAGCTAAAGTCAGACCATTCTGTTTTTGCTTCAGATTTCACAATTACGCAATCTAATTACAAGCTAAATAACATGTATGTGGCATCTTTGTTTGGATTGTGATTAAAATGTAGCGGATGCCTCTAATTTTAAGACAAATTATAAATGAAAAGGTGTTCTTTTATTATTTCTCAGACAAAATGCTACACATTTCTTTGTGAAATTGAAAACTAAATTGAAAATTTAACACAAATCCCAAATCAAATAAATTAATACAAATAAAAGAAATCTCTTCATATAAAAAACCTTAAGGCCTAGCCCTAGCCTGTGCTCTTTACATTTAAATTTCATTTAGTTAAAAAAAAAAAAAAAAAAAAAAAAAAATTTTTTTTTTTTAGTTGAATTTAATTTAATGAATCATGATATTCCTACAGTATATGCTACTAGTTTTTGCTGTGGTATTTTATTTTATTTTTTTTGCTCATCTGAAAAATTCTGATCTGCGACTCAAAATTTGTAATATTATCCAAGTCGTGAGTTCTGTGATCCATTGCACCCCTAATAAGAAATAATTGTAAAAACATATTCACTGAAATTTTTGATCATGCTGATTTGTCCACAGTGAAATTCAGCCGATGTTTTTTTTTTTTTTTTTTTATTCAGTCAAGTTAAATTAATGTCTACCAAAATCTGAAGAATGCCTGCCCGAATGGCTACCAGGGATTTTGAAATTTTGCAAGCCCTGCACAGCCTCGTTTTCATCGTGTTAAATTCAATATAGAGTCTAACCTGAGTAAGGTCAATGACATGGCAAACCTCTTCACTCTTGTTTACGTGCAAATTTCATTATTCAGATTATTTGCTAAGAATTGTGGCTATTTTTATCACCGTTATTCACATACTTCAATCCACAGCACAAATTATGAACTCACATACAGTAGGTGTGATTATAATTGCTACAATTATGAGCTTAATCAAATTATTTTGATCAAAACTGATAGTATTTCAGATGTGCCACACACATGACCATCAAAAACCACTTGGCATCACTAATTTGATTGACTCATTTGATTTGTGATCAAAGGCACTACTTTTTATTTATTTTTTGATCGCAAGTGCAAATTAAATTTGCCTGTTTAAATATCAAATGGCACATACATTTCCGTTACACCAAGAAGTCCAAATGCAGAGAGAGTAATTTACCTGATTTCAGAAGACCACTCTGTGAACAGCTGTGTATCAGGATGTCTCTCTATGGGGGTGTGGGCCGCAGACAGGGCTGAGGAAATGAGAACACTACCTGGGCCAGATCTCACCTGTGTCCAGGCCTGACACCTCTCCAGAGGACTATCTGCCTTTCCTCCCACATTCTGTCCATCCTGCTCTGCCGCGAGACACACACATACACACCTTTGCTCTCTGCTCTTGAGTGCATGGTCAGCACTTTATTATTTGGCAGCTAGATGTGATCAAGATCATCATGTCCTTCTGCTGCTATAGTGTGTGTGTGCCAGTGTTTACTGAAGCCTGTTTTTATGTCCTCAGTATATTAGCATTGCGAGCTCCATTTCATTTAACACTTATTGAAGCGTGTATTAATAATACGTTCTAAAAGCTAATGACTGTGCCTTTTAATACACATTTTAATGTCTAATATATATTTCTTATTACACAGCTCTCTTGAATATGTGACTGTGATTAGTGAATCATGACATTCTATGTTCAAATATAGTTGTGTAATGGCAGCTAAACTGTAAAATCGACTGTTGTTACATAGGTTGTGCTAGTTTAATGTCTCTTGCATCACTTAGCACTCTCTTTTTTTTAAACACGAATCAATATACCATGTCCATTTATACATTTATGTGTTTTAACTTGTTTAAAAATGATAGTTCCATACAATGAATGTCACTGGGCAGGGTAGTTATGTGTGACACTTTTTTTTTTTTTTTTTCTGTGTAAAGTTAACACATTTAAATCGTCAACACTTTAGACACAGTTTGTATTTTAACATTTATTCCAGTGAAATATCTCACCCTATTGACTTAAACTGTTAGATCGTTAGAATAAACATTGTTTTTACTGCCAGATAGAGCTTAACTTTTAATATTCATTTAATAATACATTGAATCATATGTAAAATTTCAAATACAGAACTTCGCCCCATTTGTAACCTGTGAAATGACTGAACTTCTCTTAAAAAAACAAAACAATTATTGACTTTAACGGTAACACTTTAGTATAGGGACCAATTCTTACTATTAACTAGTTGCTTATTAGCATGCCTATTATTAGCATATTGGCTGTTTATTAGTGCTTATAAAGCACATATTCTGCATGACCACTTGCCTAAACGTAACAACTACTTTACTAACTATTAATAAGCAGCAAATTATGAGTTTACTGAGGCAAAAGTCATAGTTAATATTAAGACAGACAGAGACAGAGAATGAAAATGAAAGTGTAAGGTCAGTATTTTTTTCAGATATTGTGTGCATGCATTAAATGTTTGCTTACTGACACGTCAATCAGTAATTAACTCCACATGTTGTGTGGTTTGAAAAGGCCATGGGTCATCATAGTGACAGCAGTAGCAGCTGGGGGCAGTGACAGCTCTGCATGGCAAGGGATTATGGGAAATGGGGTTCACAAGTGAGGTCAGTGATTGATGGCTAAATGCAGGTCCCGCAGGACAGCCAGACGGTTGCTACTGGATACTGCTGGTGTCTCGCCTCCAGGCAAGGACAGAAGGGCAGATCGAAAGGAATTACACACAGATTTCTTTCACACTGTCTCTCTCTCTCTGTCTCTCACCTTCTGCTTTCCCCTGGCAACAGACAGAATTAATGACACTCAAAGTATCAAGCACACATTTGTGTTTATTAGCATAGAGGTTTTTAGTTTTACTTTACAATGGTTATTTTGCATTGTAACTGAGGTGCAATTGTATGCTCAGGCTAATAATAATATGGCAATCTAGCCAATAAAATTGGCAATTTCAGCTGGTTCAATTTCTGTTGGTTAGTTTTTGCTGGTCATGTATAGTATTGATGCAGTATTATATATATATATATATATATATAATATACACACACACACACGTATACTTTATCAAGATACATAACATACCTGCTTCTGCTTGAGAAAATTTGCCATGTGCTGTACCTGATATGTATCTAAAATAATCTAAATTTAAAGGTGCCATAGAACGCACTGATGCAATATTTTAAATTGTTCTCTGATATCTAAGGTATGTACACTGTAAAAAATTTCCCCGTAAATTTACAGTAAAATACTGGCAGCAGTGGTTCCAGCCATTTACTGTTAATTTACAGTTCAAGTACTGTTTTCTGTTTTACGGCTATGCTGTAATTTTACAGTAAAGTACTGGCAGCAATGGTTCCAGAGATTTCTCATACTTCTACATTTTAATTACTGTTTTACATTTTATGACTGTGCTGTAATTTCACAGTAATGGCAGCTATAATTGTGAAATACAATACAAGTTATTTCTTATTTACTCTGTCTGATATCCTAACATCTCTAGTGTAAAGAAAATAAAAGGAGAAATAGACTGATATAGTGCTTCATTT
>JAFVLL020019120.1:0-15644 GCA_021397915.2 Tor tambroides
ATCTATCTATCTATCTATCTATCTATCTATCTATCTCATTTTGCCATCTCTATCTATCTATCTATCTATCTATCTATCTATCTATCTATCTATCTATCTCATTTTGCCATTCTATCTATCTATCTCATTTTGCCATTCTATCTTATTTTGCCATTCTATCTATCTATCTATCTATCTATCTATCTCATTTTGCCATATCTATCTATCTATCTATCTATCTATCTATCTATCTATCTCATTTTGCCATATCTATCTATCTATCTAATAAGAAGAATAAGAATGTATGTAGCACATTACTAACAATACTAATAATCTCATTTTTCTATAGCACTTTTGAATATAGATATCAATATAAGTAACTTGATGAGCAAATCATCTCTGAATTCTTTTGTTAAAGTTATCAAGATTTTAAAATCAGAATTTCTTGAACCAAAATACATGGCTTATACATTTGCCATTACTGGTGTGAATCATGTTTATCTGATAAGGGCTGCATACTTTCCACATTAGTCCCTCTAGAGATGGCATTGCTCAAAAACTGACCACATAATGGAGATGACTCACACTCTAGAAACCTCCAAACATCTCATTCATTAATTATCAATAAAGCAAGGGTTTGCCGTTTGCTCACATCTCAAACCCGTAAGCCTTTGGAACAACTGTAGCAGGGCCGGCGTTCAGCGCAGGATGCTGGATCCAGAGCCAGCTGCTCTCCCATGAATGCTGTGGAATGGTGTTAAGTGAATTGGCTTAAGCGTAAGCCTGTTAGAGATGTGCTCACACTTCCCATCCCTCAGCCTCTGTGAATCACTGAACAACAGAGGCTTTGTAGAGCCGAGTCTGAGTTTAGAGGTACAGTCATTCACGATTAGCTCCAAACCGCTTCTTCCTGAATCAGTCAGACACTTGAGGCCCTGAACTCCTCAAATAACAGCTTTAAATTCCAAATTTTCCAGTTTTCACGGCTATAAACAAGGAATGTCTGTTTTAGAGGCTTTATGGTGTGCAGCCAAAGCATGAGGGAATTGTGAACTTATGAATTCTGCAAATTTGATTTAGTCATCATAGTAAAGTTGGCATAGATTATACATTATCATAATTATTATTTAAAAGTTTTAAGAATGGCTTCTGAAAGTCCTGGAGGCATCAATAATAATGGGTCACATTTTTCATAAAGTGTGTTTATGAACAAATATCTGGTATCGAGTTATGTAACTGTATAATTTCCAGCTATTAGGAGGAATTATATGATATTGAGCTATGTAAGCAATTTTAGCTTCGTATATTTAAAGAATAGAAAATTAATCATTTTATGTGCTTTTTTAAAAAACTTTGTACATTTTCCCTTGATACATTCAAAATGATATTGCTAAAAAAATAAAAATATGCCAGATAAAATATTTGCATGCCAAGTACAAATCCAAAGTACTTGCATGATTTTATTACTGTATCTTATTGTTAAACCCATGCTGTAATGTACATTTCACCTTCTTTTGGGGACTCCACCTTATATCAACAGAATTCTTGGATTTCTGCTGTGCAAACATCTATAATCCACAACCCAATATAATAAAGATAGATTGGCTCCTTTTGTATTAAAAGGCTACAACTGACACTGCGTTACTTTAGGAAATAGCACCGTTTTGGAGTACCTTTTCATTTCATAGCTAGACCACCCACATTAACAAACATAAAAAGCATGCAAACACTCTTCCTGTCATCGCAATGAGAAAGAATCAGGGATTTAACCCCAGGCGGTCTAATGCATTAATAAACCATGAACTTTTCCCCACATGCGGTTGTTTTTTTATGCACTCTAAGGACTCTTAAAAGGTTTTGATGAGACTGCCAAGACTTGAACAAACAACATGGTGAAGATACAGCAACTGCAGATAATCCATTGATTCAAATTCCGTCACTTGATGAAAACACATCTACAGAAGAAAAAAAAAAACTCAGAAATGTTATGATGATGAGTCATGAACTGCCTCTTTTTATTACTTTTCTCTGAGGTCCACTTATAATGTTAAGATTTTTATATCAAAAAACATATTTTAGAAGTAATAGGCTACTTTCTGTCCTGTTTTGTCCATCTTTATTGTTTGGTTTCTGCCTAGACCCACGTTTGTCTCTCATTATTTACACTACGTGTGTGAATGGTGGGCAGGGCTAAACAGGCAGCGATGTAGAAGCAGGCATTGATCTTCTTCTGCGAAGGCGGTGCTTAGCCACACTATTACGTCATGAAGTGGCACATTCCACAAACTGATGTTTTTCATATTGGCTTCAATATAAGCGTTTTTTAGACTAATGAGAAAGTTTTGAGTTCTGAAACGTACAGGACCTTTTTTATAGTACACTCTTATACAGCATGTCAAAAGATCCAGGAAATTTTGATTTCTCAGTTCATGACCCCTTTAAAACGCACTCTGCATGTTAAGGATTTTCCCCCTCTGCCACAAAATGTTATTGCATTAGACTTAAACTTACTGGCTCACACATGGTATAACAACTTCCCATCCAAAATTTATACATTTTGTACTACATTTTTTCCCCACCTTATTGCACTTGTGGTTTTCCTGGTTAAAAATGACCGGCATACAAAAAATTGCTTATAAATTTTCTCATTTTGCTATATTATTACCAAATATTGGATTTAATCTTTTTAGCATTTGTTTTTCTTTCAATTACCACAAGTTATATATTACTTTGTAGAACTGACTGATCGAAGGCCTCACTGATCTGAGCTTATGCACCTCAGATTTTGAGTGAACATATTCTTCACTCAAAAACTGTGGTGCACAAGCTCAGATATAGAGCGAACATACTGTTATCCTAAAATTATCCACCCACAAGTAATGCTTTTTTCACTCAAAAACTACACTGCATCCAAGATTGACTCCAATATTTGATGATAATATTTTATTATGGAGATTTACAAGCAAATTTGAAAAGGCTGGTCATTCTTGTTAGGTAAAAATTTTCAGCACAGCACAAGGGATATTCAGATGATTGTATATTCACCAGCTATTCCCATCCATTAAACAAAAACAAAAAGCATTTCTAACATCAATGGTAAAAAGTTCACTGGTCAGTAACTACACATCCACAACGACTCTGTTTTGAATTTATATTATGATCAAGAACTTTCAACTGGAAGCAGGTCAGCGCCTTCCAAGAAAGGAAAGATAATCACTTTTTTATCACATATAAAGTTTATATACACATATAAACATTATATAATGATAACTAAACTAAAAGCTCTTTGGGCTGAGAAAATGAATCTGGGAAATAAACAATAATAAAGTGTACAAGGCATGATTTTCATTCAGCAAAAATAATAAAAAAAAAAATCTTTTTTTTTTCTCTGATAAATTCAAACACTTCACACAGTGCCAATTATTCAGTCTGAACCTTCCTCATCCCCACCACCACCACCGTGTCTCCCAAAGTATCTATATTTCTGGCTGGCTCATCTGATTCAACATTATAAGGTAATGAAAAGTGAACGATGTTGCTTTTGCACAAAGCAGAGCTTGAGGGCTACAGCTCAACTGCACAATCTGCTCATATTGGCCTCTATCAAATAATCTAATTAAAAACAAAAAACAATGGACCTGAAAAGTAAACTTTGATTACTTCTTGATTTCCTCAGTTTAACAAAGAACTCCCAAACTACAATTAAGACTTGCCTTTCTCCCACTGGGTTGGAGACAACCATTGAACAGCCTTCGGAACTGTGGTCCCCAAAAACAATAAATAACATTAGATTCAACAATACACTTTCCTACTGAAACAACTTTAAGAAACATTTGGGCTAGAGGTCACTGGATTTGCTTAAGATCCTGACTTCTTTCAAATGGTACACTGAAACCCATTATAATATTATGAATTATTTAACTGGGCAACATTTTAGAAACAGTTTGCAGATAATGTGCAATTCATTAATTAATAGGGCTAAAAGTCTTCCTCTGTCCAGCATAATCTGAAACCGTTCATTTTACATAATGTACAGCATGAAAAACATTGCTTATGGTTCATAAAAAACAGTGAACGTTAGATGTTTCATTGCCGATGAGATGATGTTCCCAAGTGCTTGCACAAGTTTAATATCATTTGCACTTACACACACACACACTTGAAACTCATACTCAATAAATAGACAATGTGGTAAGGCAGTGTTGAAACATGCATTCGTCACAAAGAACTTATCAAACATTCATACAATATACACAAATGTTTTTTTTTTTTTTTGTTTTGGAGCAAGAACATTTTTTGGCAATGTCGGATTATCAAGGCTTTTTAGGTGAAGACCAGGTGGAGCGTAAGAATCTCCAGACTTGTGTAATAACGCTGTCAATTTCTGAGGCCTTTCGAGAGACGAGAGGAGCTCTGGAATGAAAGTGGATCCTTTCCATTGCCTTACAAGTTTCAATATAGGAGAAAAACAAAAGGAGGGCAAAAGGGAGGTGTGATTTTCCTCCTCGTTGCAGCCAGCTGCACAAGTCTTCAAGACGATCCAGAAGTCTCCAGGTAGCTTTGCAGCTTCCGAACTGTGGTTTTGTCCAGAGAGCAGAGGTCAAAGTCAAAAGTTGTGTTTGTGATGTGAAAGTGTCCCGTTTCCTCAATGAGGTTCACAATCTGCAAGAAAAAAGGATAACATTTGATTTTCTTTCTTCAGAGAACGTAAGAATCTAGTTTAATGTATCAGCATTCAAAATGAATCATTTAGAAGCAGCATTTCTTAATAATACAGTATGTGGTAATTCCATTCGCCTTTGCATTGTATACAAAGCACCATTGACAGTGAAAAGCCCCCGTTTGCACGATATCTCGTGTCTGATTGTAATGAAGAAGATGCTTTACCAAAGCAGCCTGTTATTGGTTCCAGCCCTCGCTGCTTCAGAAGAGGGACTGAATTGGTGATTATGAAGAGAAGGGGGCTGCAGAGTGGCCACATGGATTAAACTGGGCCGTAATGGGACCCAAACCTGATCCGTTTCACACTACAAAGCAAAAGCTGCATATGGAAGGAATTTCTTCCATTTCTCCTGAACCTGGGCCAGAAACAAAGGGAAACCCAGAGGCCTGTTATGACACTGAAGATAGAAGTCAGCTGTTCGAACGCCTGTAGCCTGGACAAACAACCGTGGATGTACTGCTTTTGTGTAAAATTTAAGAAGTTTAAGCAGACAACAAACTATTGTAAACGTTGTTGCTGATATAAGACATGCAATATAATTTAACATAATATAATATTTAAAAAAAATATATATATAAAAAAAAAAAAAATAATAATAATTATATAAAGTATATAAAGTGTATATATATATATATATATATATATATATATATATATAGTAGTGCTGTCAATCGATTAAAAAAAAATTAACTAATTGCACATTTTTTTCTGAAATTAATCGCGATTAATCCCACCTAACATTAAAGTTTTTAAAAATACTTTTAAATTGCAATAATTTCACATTCAATCTTCAAATTAATTTAGAAACAACATAAAGACAGTATATCTTTAATATTTGTATAATGGCATCTTTTTTATGACTGAAGGCCAGTATCACTCTGATGTCTCTATGAAATAGTTTTTTCACCTAATTTTTAACCATTGATCAGCCATTCAACATTACAAAGCTATCAATTTTAACATTTATTAGACTACTTAAAATAACTTCTAATTTAAGTGAACTTAAAACAATCTTCACATAAACCCATCATAATAAATGTAATAATAAATGTATTTACCTGTGCCCTTCAGCAAGTAGGAAACATACAGAAATTGAATAAATTTATCAAACACTAAATTCTAAATTAAATTTAGATGAATCCTTAAAGCTACAAAAGTTATTGATTTCCTCTTTTTTTGTTTTATCTTTGATTAGACATCACAGCAGCTTTTTATTGGGTTTTTTGTCTGCCGTCCCTTTAAGAGCTGCCGCTGCTGAACATGACGCGAATATGACACGCATCTCTTTACCTATTCTTACCCACTTCAGTTCTTAAAGTCTCGAATGAGTTGAATCGGGTGTGTTAGATGAGGGAGACAGTGCTTGGATGCTCCAGGACCGTTTGGAAAAGTTTGCATTTCAGAGACATGTTCTTAAGTGTGACTCACATAACAAATACATACATACACGGTTTTAAGGCAGCTTTAATTGCCTTTTTGGTGACTTCATGGCTTAACTGACGACATAACTACGACGTTGCATGCTTGTAGTTTCTTTCGTGACTTGATATGAAAAGATACAGGCTACAGCGTGCAATGGCACCTTCATGCGTGCAATGGGAAGAGCACGCGCTACAAGCCCTGGATCGTTACCACGCTCGTTTGACTCGCGCCTGGCACTGAGGTGAAGCTGGAGCATGCATCTGAAACGTCTCCAGTTTGATGTGGTCATAAACACGTTCTGCGTTTAAATAAACGATGGTTCTTGTCATGATAAAAGAGACAGAAACAGCAGTTGTGAGTGGGGTGGCCAACCGTAGCCCCGCCCCTGTGTTAATGCCGTTAAATATTTTTAACGCATTAAACTGAAAAAATTATTCGCCCGCGTTAACGCGCTAATTTTGACAGCACTAATAAAAAGACAACAGATAAAAATGAAAAGTTTACAATAAAGTAATTAAAAATAAAATAATTAATAATAATAACAATAATAATAAATATTTAACCCAATTAATTATATGATGTGCCGATTAATTAACTGCAAATTAATCACACATTATTTTGGGCTGCATCAATAATGCTATGAAAATAATGGAATAAAAAAAATGAAATGATATTCTAAATATGAAACTAAAACTGCCAGTAGGTGGCGACAAGTCGCCGTCTTAATGAGCCATACATTCAACTGATTCCTTCAAACGGCTGATTCATTCAGAAACAAAGAGAATGATCGAAAGTCTTTATGAATGGGTCACTGAATCATTGGCTCATTAGATTCGTTCAAAAATGTAGATTTATTCAGTAATAAAACACCAAAGCGTGCTGCTTGGAGACGCACAACTGGCTTTGTTTGGAACTAGTTTTATTGGTGATATGGAGATACTGCTAAACTATATCATATATAAATATAAAAACTTATACAGGGGCATTTTTTGCCCTCATATCCTGAATTTTAGTGGCATATAGTTGCATTCTAATAGGCTACATCACGCAGTCAGTCAGCCGTCCTGTATCAAGTACGTCATTTTATATTTTAGAAATATTCCATAGACGATCCTCACAGAACAATTTCTTGTGGCCGGATAACAAGTAATAAAGCTTGCCAATGACATCAACGAATTTTCCAGTTTGAGTTAAGGGCTAATCATGGAAGTTAATCAATGCCATATCTTATTACGAAGGAGGAGGATTATTTCACAAAACTGCAGGATTAGCTTGATTAAGATGTATGTTTGCACCGTTTGGACCTCATTTGGAAGGTCTTCCAGACTTACACCACCACAGGCTTTGCAACAGAAGGGCACGGCAAATCCTTGGAACTAGCAAAGTAATACTCTCCATTGTGTCAAAGCAAATAGGCCTCAAAGAACATGAATTATAGGCTGCAAAGAGTTTACTTGGCAAGCACTTGAAGGAAGACAAAACCTACTGTTACCAGTATGATTTACTACAGCCAGATATTCATTGACATGTTAATGCTGTGGGTAATAACTTAAACTTTACAGGTTTCTAAACTTCTAGGTAAAGCACCCAGTGATCTCAGCTTCTTTGGACGTCGACAGGGAATTTTTAAGTGTCCCTTCTCATGTTCCCTCATGAAGGTCATTACGCACTGAAGGAATATAGCACTGCGTCTCAGGTGCAAAGGTCTCTTCGTGCAACTGTCTGTGTGGGAGTGAGTGATTTAGGAAAGCTGACTTCTGACAGTACATGCTCCTCATTTATTACCTGCTGTAATATGTGCCTTTCCCTTAGTGCCATTAGTCTCCTGTGAAGCTCAACCAGCTCATCCAAGTATGCCTGCGGAACGAGATGTAATCGATAAAAAAGCAGACATGTTTCAGATTGATCAATCACACTCTTACTAAACATGGCATGTCTAAAATGCTGTGGTGTCCCGCACTGCAGTGGTTTCAACTGTTTTTGCTTTTTTTGGAGCTCAAGTGGCAGAATGAATTGTTAAATGCACAAAAGTAAATGAAAATGTGCTTGCAATGTTGTAATATTAATACATGTAAATATTTTTTCGCATGCATTAATATTACAACAACAGGCCAAATAGGTCATAGTGTTCTTGTAGCTCAAACAGCAAAGTGCTGCTAGCAATGCCAGGGGTTTGATTTCCAGGAAAATCATATAGACAAAACTGATCATGTTTATATGATGTTTAAAAATATGCCATATACAATATTAATGTAATGTAGCACATATATATTAACAAAATGACTGCTTACCTTGTCACAGTCAATGTTTTTATTTTTGTCCATCTTTGCTTGTTTCATAGGACTCTTCACTTCGAGTATCTGCAAAATTGATCATATTTTAATAACATTATAATATAATATATTAGCATTTAAAAGTTTGGGGTTGGTAAACTTTTTTAAATGTTTTTGAAAGACGTCTGAACAAGGCTGCATTTATTTGATCAGAAATACAGTAAATAAATTAATAACTCAAAGTAATAATGTGAAATAGTTTGACAATTTAAAATAACTTTTCTATTTTAATTTATTTTAAGATATAAATCATTCCTGTGATGATATGATGTGAAGCTGGATTTTCAGCACCATTACTCCAGTCTTTAGTGTCACATGATCCCTCAGAAATCATTCTTATATGCTGATTTGCTCCTCAAAAAAAATTTTTTTTCTAACATTTTAAGTTATGTGCTCAATATTTAATTTTTATCTGTATTCTATGAAGAATAGAATGTAAGAACAGCATTTATTTGAAATAGAAATCACCTGTAACATTCTAAATGTCTTCACTGCCACTTTTGATCAATTTAATGCATCCTTGATGAATGAAAGTATTTATTTCTTAAAAAAAGAATTAACTGGCCCCAAATCTTTGACAGGTAGTGTACACACCCATAATATATAATATCACATCTATGTATTTTAATTGTAACATCAAACCAGATATAAAGGAATTTTCTCATTTTAAAATCTCCCTAAAAACATACAGCACACATTCACAGCTCTATAGTCTATTGACAGTTCAATTTCTTTTTCCTCCGCACATAATTTTCACCTCATTCTCTTGATAAGCACGAGAGTTGATATGGAAGAGTGAAATCACAGCTACAGGAATGGGATGCCAGAGAAGGGTGATTCCAGCTCACCTGGTTATTGGCGGTTTTCAGTAGAGGTTGGGGGTCATTATGGGGCAGTGGTGAAGAGGCAGAGCTATTTTCACTGTCACTGCCGTCACTTAAACTCACCCTGCAAAATACGTGACAGATATTCACCATTCATTATCCCTTTCTGAGTATGCTCACGTCAGCTACACAGCATGGTATGCTGGCATGGATATATAAAATAGTTTTTTTTTTTTCTGTAGCCAGGGTTACGCGGTAGTTTTTCATAGATATTTACCTGCGGTGGCGATGTGTCATTTGCGTGTGTAACGGTCGCTCCATGTCCGAGTCCATGTCATTATCGTCCTCCTCTTCAGAATCTTCTTCGTTTTCATCTGAGTGCAAATCTGGGATCACCGACCGCAAAGGACCCAACACTATAGGTGAATAAGGAAGGCAAACGTCTACAAAAGCACTTTAGTGTAACATTTTTGATCCTCATAGGATGCATTGCACGCACACATCCTCAGTTAGATTTCTCTAATGTTAGTAAAATAAACTAATATCTTGGTAAAGTGTACTCTGTGGGTAAGAGAATGGGCTTGACACACTGACCCATAATAAGGCCAGGCTTTTACCAATCCAGCCAAAAGCAACAGTATGTGGCAAATATTGGAAAGGTTACCTTGCCGCTTGTGTGCGTGTCCAAAGCCGGAGCTCGAACTGGAACTGGAGCTGGCCGGACTGGGCTGATCCGACTAGGAAAGAAGGCAAAGCACCAACTCAATAAAAATAATAATAATACCAATATCAAAGCAGTCTAGTTTTGTGTGCTCAAGAACCATGACCATGAGATTATTTGGGAACTCAGCACTGTCTGCTTTTTGATATCTCCCAATATACAGACATCAAAAACACATTTGCTAAGCCTTGCACAGTATTGCTTTTCCTCATGCCACAAAATTGGTTTTGCAGTCTTATAATTACAAATCCACGATGAAGCTACCTCAGGGGCAATATTTAAAAAAAAAATCAAATATAATTAATAATAAAATCAGTGAAATTTTTCTGGCTCAAAAATAAAAAACAGTTGTAATAAATAAATAAATACCTGCAGCATTAAAGAACTGCAGCATTTAACTAAACATTTTGCCATTAAACAAGACAATAATAATAATAATAAATTAGTAATAATAATAATAATTAAATACAATATATGACAATAATTTATAATAATTTTTAAAAATAAAATTAGCAACATTTTTCTGGTGCAAAAATAAAAATAACAACAAATAAATAAATATGATGAAACAAATCAGTTAATATATTCCCTATTTTACTGATCACAATTTATACATGCCTTAATTTATATATGAACTGCAGCTGAACATTTCCCCATTAAACAAGAAGACCCAAAACGACACACAAGGACTCGTGTCCAACTGACCCAGTTCATTCAAATTAATTCAACTTTCTGATGGTATACAATATGAGATAGAAGACAGCTTGTTACCGAATAAACTACAGCTTTTTTTGAACACAGCTGAACAGCTGTCAGTCATTGCTTGGTATTATTGGTATACGACACAGGCTTAAAAACTGACTCTGAAAGAGAACCAAATGCAGTTACTTGTTCGGCCATTTCCATGATCTTCTGTTCCACACTACAGGCTTTGATGGGTATTAGTGTCACTTCCTTCGCTGTAAATCAGTGGGTTCCTCGTTCTCCCGACCTAATAAAGGCTGATTTATGATCACACAGATCCCTTTAGGGCAATGTTCACACTAAAGCTTCCTACTTGCACAAGTCTCTTCACTTTGAGTGCAAAAAAGCTACATAAATGTCAAATGTACAAAATAAATCTAAAAATGTTGCTAAAACAGTCAAATTATGATGAAAGAACACCAAAACAGATTTTAAAACTCTGTGCTTTCTGAAAATGTGCATACTGGTCTTTACCGTAAATGAAAAGATAAGTAAAGGGAATGAGACAGTTATTCAGTGAGCAAGTCCATCAGGCTGAGCTTAAACTAGATTTAGTGGAGGCCTCTTTGAACTGTTGCATCTGTAGATAAATTGTTGAGGATCTCACAATTTACGAGGCACCTTTGAACTCGTGGGGCAATATCTCACTACAGACCCAAGCCTCTCAGAACAATGGGACGGTGATTGATTGGATACATGGAGGTAAAAGAGCAGACATGTTTTTAAAGGGCCCCTATTTACTTTTAGAGACACATGAGCCATGTTTACTGAAGATACCATTAAAATGAAACCAATAATATCTTGTGCTCTTTTGCTGTACGAACAGTTATTCTTGTCAAAGACATGTTTAATATCAGTAAAGTAGCAGACCTTTTTAAGACAAATTAATGAAGATTTAAAGAATAAATTGAAGAGCACATAATACGTCTATATTTTCTAAAAATGTAAATGTCTATGAAGCCCATTGAGTTGTATTAGCAACACTTTCACGTTTGAAAATACATATACTATAGATTTCCATTACTTTGATTCATTTTACGAAGAAAAAAAAAAAAAAGTCTCAACTATAATGGAAATAACTTTTGTACCTTCTGATGACACTGCTAAAGCATGATGTTATTCCTTGGTATTTTTGGCTTGTTTTCCAATGTCTTAGGATACATATATAAAGACTGATGCCAAATGACATAAGAAATTTAGTTTTCTGAGAAACTGATCAAAATGAAGTGAGTTTACGATTAAAACGAGAACAAATATCTGCTAATGGCTCAGAAAAATCTACTTAACTATTTACCACTGACAGATATTTGTTCTTGTTTCATCTTGATTTAAGATGTTTAGATATTTGTATTGGAAAACGAGACAAAAATAGAGGAAGATAGGAAGAGGAAGATTTTTTTTTTGTAGTGCGTGCAAGATTTAATGCCATGAATATGAAGATAAGACTTTTAAGGCCTTAATTTATGGAAGGGCAAATTAAGACTTTTTAAGACCTGCAGAAACCCTGCTGTAATCATAAAATTAATGTTGCGTTAAACTATATTTGATACTAAATTTGATGCATTAAAGTAATTGTTTTAGAGTGATATATTTTACTTTGAATGCAAATGTTCTTTCATAGTCTTTCACAACTTATTTTAGCTCTGTAATATTTTTTTAAGAGCCAAACAGGATATTCAAGATATATCATGGTAGGAAATTAAGTGATTTATCAGGAATTGTGAAAAGAGGGTGTTTGGCACTAAATACTGCTGGTACCCATCGTTAACCTAAGAGGACTTCACAGCAGAGCAGAAAATGATAAGTATGAAATTGTTCGATTCTTTTGGAGCAAGTGATATTTCATGCACAATAAGACTAGGAACGTTCAATAAGAAAATAAACAATTTTGATTTCATGTTCACTTCAACCTTCTCCAAGAGTGCTTCTCTTCTGCATCTCAGTGTTATATACTTTCATTGCACCATAGTTGCAAACATCTGCAATTAAATTTGTCCACCTGCCACTATAAAATGAAATACAGCAGTTTCCAAATGCACATCCATGCTCCGTTCCAAGCATTTAAAAACAAAAAAGAGATCATTATTCATATAGCATCAACAAAAGAGAAGGTTAATGTGGTCTTTTCTAAGAAAACTCTTTCAAAGAGAGGCTCTTATGAAAACGGCCTTTTCAAACAAAGCAAAATGAACGTAATGATGTTCTTTTAAAATTACATCCAGTACAACAGAGATGTGAGCTGTAAGTGGAGCGAATTGGACTGATTAACTGCAATCCACAAAGACTTCCCGACCAAATGGAGGTATAATACAAATCAGGCTTATTGTGGCAAATGGGGCTGAGGATAAAAGAGTAAGAAAGGCGCTCTGTTACAATTGCCTTCCTGACTCTCCACTTGGCTGAAGTTTTGAGGTTTAAAGTTACATTAAAGTCCATTCTGTTTTTCGTCGCTGTACTCACGTTAAATTTAAATTTGTACTCTAGCTGGAAATGCATTTTACAAGCTTCCAGAAATTGCATGAGGTGGAGGAACATTCTCAGTGCTCAGGAAAAAAACCAGCAAGGAAGTTCAATGCGAAACTATTAACCTAATTCCTCTTGGAGAGCGGCTCAAGAGGAAATCTAAAGAAGCTATTAAAGTTAATCTGAATTAATTTGTTTACATTCTTCTCTGATGAGCACTTGGTGAAACTGAATCGGGTCTCCTGAACAAAATGTACACGCAGAAGCCATTCAGCTCCACAGCCAATGGAGAAAGTGAGTGTGGGATTTATAACAGGGCTAGTACAGTGATTATGGCTAATGGCTAAGAAAGGTTTTAGAATACTCTTGGGAAACGTTGGCTAATGTTGTCTATTCAGTCGAAACAGGCCAGAAGGATGCAAATTAGCTCACTCTGTCCTCTTTCTTGCAATCTTCACTATACTAGTAAAACCATGGTGCACTGACTAAGGTACTTCATCTGAAATCTTAGAGGGGGAGAGTTCAGTCTTTTTTTTTTTTTTAAATGACAGATGTATTTAGTAATGCTTGCTAGTAATTGCTATTACTCATACTTGGGGTTAGGAATTTACACAAATCTCAAATCTCAAATTCAAGCATTAAACTTTGGTGTTTTTTTTCTTTTTTTAAAAAAGGATGTACATTACAGTATAAAGCTCAGGGCTTTTTTAAAGAAATAAATACTTTTATTCAGCAGGGATGCATTAAATTGATCAAAGGTGACAGTAAAGACTATAAATGCTGTTTTTTTTTTTTTAATTCATCAGAGAAAAATGATAACAGTTTCCACAAAAGGGAAACTTTTATTGGGCAACAACTATTTTCAACATTGATAATAATAGGAAATATTTCTTGGCAAATAAACATGTAACAAATTGCGTGACACTGAAGACAGAATTAATGATGCTGAAAATTCAGCTTTCATATCAAAAGAATAAATTACATATTAAAATATATTAACAGTTATTTTAAAATATAATATTTTACAATTACTTTTTACTGCGTTTTTGATCAAATAAATGCATAAGTGACTTCTTTATTGATTACTTCAAATTCTGGGCCTTCCTATTATTCCTATTTTGTAAGCACTTGGAATTAAAATTTATGTTGTATACGGTGAAATGGTAAGGGAAAAAATCCCACAATCTCGCTTTGAATGAGAGCCATATTTAGGAAATTGGACATCAGAGAGAATAAAAAAAAAAAAAAAAAACAAGCACATAACACCATCTAGCAACCATCTACAACATATTAGCATCATGGCAATGGGTTCTGTTTGAACAAACAACACTCACACATCTTTGGTAAATGTAGAAATCTAGTTTTCTAGGTTTTTCTAGGTTGTTTTTGTCTTATCGACTTGCTATGCCCTTACTTCAAAATTACGGTTACTGTGCAATAACTACAGTAATTTTCAAACTCTCCTTTCCAAAGAACGTGTTCAAACCCACATAGCCCATCTCCTCACACAGCACCCGCCAAAAACCATTCACCACGGGCATCCTCACGGTGCCTTAAACCTACAAAAATACTGCAACGAATCGAAGGCAGAATATAACGCCGTGCTATAAAACTGTTACGGCTCACTCACTCAATTGGGGGTGACAGTGGTGCTAGTGAGAGTTGCTGGCAGGGGGCAGGTGCTAAAAATCTCCCGTGAAGCAAGTCGACAATAGGGGCTGCCAAAAGTCCTGCAAGCAGGGTGGTAAAGACACTTAACTTCAACCCCTCACCGAGCCTGTGGAAGAGGAAAGTTGTTTCTTTGAAGTTCCTTTCCTTTCGTTCTCACTGTTTTTCCCCCTTTTTCTCTTCAGTCTGCATTTTACTGCCTGTTTGTCCGTCTGGGAGCGTAGCTGACATCAAACGCATGGTCAGGGTTCTGCGCTGTAAATCAAGCCGCCTTTCTCTTTCAGGCCGCACCCCTCTTCCCAAACTAGACGCTTGTAAAACTCATCGAAGAAGCCCTGCACCCCTTAGACAATAAAACTGATGTCATCACTCATGAGGAAAGGCTAGCAGGTCTTTAAGCATGAAGATCATCTGGAGTGTTTGGGTTCAATTGCCAGAGATCGTGAAGAGAGAAAGAGCGCCTTGCTGTCACCCAAACTTGAGTAATGGCAGAGCTGTGGCCATGCAGTAAAATGCTACATTACTTTTTTTAGAGCTAATGAAAAAGCAACTTCCATTAACATGGACATGGTTTGCAGTTTGTGGTGACATGCAGACCACCAAACTAAAACGATGCACTAAACCAGTAGAGATCCGAACACACACATCTGAATTATTAAACAAGGAAATGTCTGTTAAAGGGGTCATCGGATGCCCATTTTACACAAGTTGATATGATTCTTTAGGGTCTTAATGAAAAGTCTATAACATACTTTGGTTAAAATTTC
>JAFVLL020019122.1:0-29794 GCA_021397915.2 Tor tambroides
TGGTTCTCAGGTGTGCGCGTGTGATTGGGACAGCTGTGTGTACTTAGTGCAATGAATGATGGGAAATGCAGTCCGTAGTGACATGTAATGGTTTGGGTGCTGTGAGAGTCAATGTGGTGAGCGAGTGACCTCTGGTGGTGGGTGAAAAGAAGGGCATGGACCGGATTCATGACAGCCTACGCTAGAAGTAATTTTTTTATAATGCATTTTTTCCCTCTCTATTTAACAGTATTAACTTACAATGAAAGATGTTTTCCCTCAGTTAGATTAAATGTTTTCCTGCTGTGCTGGATGTTGGGCTCAAGATCAATAAGTTATTTGCATTAGCCCAAACTGATTTTGTAAAATAAAAAAGCGGATGGTGAAGGGTGCAGTTAGCACGAGTTCCGCTCGCTGTGAAGTGGGAGCAGCTGGCCATTCCCGCCCTGCTTGGGTGTTTCACAGTCTATATTGTCACGTCTTCAACTTGTTCAAAATGCTGCCACTAGATTGTTAACTGTGTGGTGTTTTCTGAATAAACACTCTGAAAAGTAAATGTATGAAATGGCATGTAGCCTCTTTATTTCTTATGCATACAACTTCGGTTTCAGCTTGAGCTGGCTGCACACTAGACGATTTTCAAATCTTAACCGATTTTAAAACCATGGGCGACCACAGACATGAAGACAGTTCAACCGATTTTTTGCCTTATAATCCTCTGAACGCGCACACTAGATGATTTGAGCAGACCGCACACTTAAAGACTGTAGGAACAATTTCACAGTGACACGTGATTTCACGGATACTCGCGAGATCAAACGGGACTAGAGAATAAAAACAAATAGAGGACAATCGCCGTTGTCAGCACGCGTTCTGTTTCACAGTGAAAAACAAAGTATACAAAAGAATATGGGTGATGTTCCCTGCTTTCACAACATGTTTGTGGCTGCCAGGTTTCAGCTACAGAAGCACGCAACAGCCGGTGAGTGACGCTTGCTCGCTCTCATTGACTATCGCGGGTATCACGTCAGAGGCAGCCCTGATCAAGAGTCGTAAACATCAAGCATGTTTGAAATTAACGATTTGAGTTCGGCGACGCTCCGTCTCAATCGGGAGTAGATAAATAATCGTAATGACACCACACAATAGAGGATTTTTGGACAAAAAAAATCGGTCCACACTCCCCGATGGTTCGGGGGTGCAAATCGGCCTTAAAATCGGGCTTAAAATCCTCTAGTGTGCGGCCAGCCTTAGGCTTCTCTACCACTTTTTTGTTCTGTTTTTACTCCTATGTATCTGCTACCAATGTTTGTTACTATTGCCATCTAGTGGACAATAACAGGAACATCAACTAATCACTACAAACTGGAACAAGGAAGAGGGAATATAAATGGCGCTTTTCCACTGCATGGTACGGCACGGTACGGCTCACTTTTGGGGGGTCTTCCACTGGGTACAGTACCTGGTACTTTTTTTTAGTACCACCTCGGCCGAGGTTCCAAGCGAACCGTACCGTTACCAAAACGTGACGTGTAAACTCTGCTGATCACTGATTGGTCGGAGAAAATCGTCACTTCCTGCGTCATTGAACTTGGGGCACGACACACAACAGACCCGCTAGATTTAAATCAGCACAGCCAGAGAAGGGTTGAACGCAACTGTTTTGAATAACCACACCTTTCTTTTAACAACCAAAAAATGGCTGTTTTGTTGTCTGTTGAGGAAGTACAGACTGTCCTCTCGTTGATAGCCGAGGAGCGGATCCAGCGAAAGCGTGATGGAGTGACACGGAATGAAAAAGTTTTTCAGGAGTCACAGCAGTAGAGGCGGCGCAACTATAACGACACGTGAATAATCCCGCCCACTCTAAAGCGGTGCTAAATTGCAGTGGAAATGCAAACTGAGCTGAACTGAGCTGTGCCGTTCTGAACCATACCGAGCCGAGTCGTACTATGCAGTGCAAAAGCGCCAATATTTTACCAGTGTTGATCTCTCTCCACTGGCTCCCAGTTAAATATGGTATCCATTTTACAACATTGTTTGTCTATAAGGGTTTGCATGGACTGGCTCCGTAATATATCTCTGATCTCCTTCTGTTCTACTGTAATGCCTCCAGGGTACTTCGATCAACTAGTAGTTTTCAGTTGTCTGTTCCAAGGACATGCTTGAAATCGAAAGGAGATCGTGCCTTTTCAGTGGCTGCTCCACAGCTTTGGAACAATTTGCCACTCTATATAAAAACTGCTCAAACATACGCTGATTTTAAGTCTCTTCTTAAAACGTATTTATTTACTGTTGCATATGGTCATAAGTAAGCGCAGTGGCATAATTGTAGTGTACTGTCTGTCGCTGTGTTCTATGTTTACTTTTGTATTTTGGGTATATGCTTAAATTTTGTACAGCACTTTGGCGAACAGCTGTTGTTTTTAAATGTGCTTTATAAACAAATATGACTGACTGTCTGACTGACAAACTTGACTTCATTCTCAAATTCAGATGCATCTGGGTGTTGTCTGCTGTCTCTTCATCTTGAAAAACATTGCAAACAAGGGATGAAAACTTTCAAACCTCAATGAGCTATTACTCTGTAATTTCCTTCTCTTAAACTGAACACTAGCATTTCTCAGTACACACATACAAACCACACAATTATAGTTCCATCATTTATTCGATTGGCCTGCAGTGCTCTAACACAGAAGCAGAATACAGGAAAAAAGCAAGTTATTTGTCCATAGGCCAAAATGTAAAAAAACCCAGCATCATTTGGTCAAGTCAATCATCCAGGGGTGTTTCCCAAAAGCATTGTTAGGTAACTATAGTGGTAAGTTGAACTCTATTGGTAACGACGGAACTTGCGACCATAGTTGCTTTAGGTAAATGTACCCCTGCTCAGTACAGTTTTCATTCAATGGTGTCTGTGCAAACAAGTTGATAATTTTGCTAAATACCAAGTTGGCATACCAACTAAGCAAGCCAAAAGATGACAGTGGCAAGGAACCCAAACGCCACCAGTGATAGAAATGAAGAACTGGACTGGATTTGGTGGAAAATAGAACAAATTTCAATTTTGAAACCTTGCCAAAAGAATGAAACTCTTTCCTTGCCATTTTTTGACATTTATTACACAATGCTTCCCTGCCATTGAGGAGTTATTCCAGCAGTCTGTGTTTTCACTGTTATACAGTAGGGTGCTTTCCGAAATAGTACAGAACCTCTGGATCCAAATGCTGACGCTCTCATTGTCAGTACAAGATCTGGGCCAAAAATTAATGCAACTCTTGATGGAAACAAATGTTGTGATGTTGCATTATATGTTGTTGAAACTTTGCCACAACAAATGCACAATATAAGCAAAGCTAAAAGTGGTTCAACAAAATATTAGAGTGTGCAAATTTTTTGACAGGTAAAGTCTACTCCAGCACATCCCAAAGACTTTCAGTGGGGTTAAGGTCAGGACTCTTTGCTGGCCAGTCTTTGTGGCGGTCAGTCACTGTTTGAGCCTGATTAATCTTGGCATTGTCATCCTAGAGTATGGACATGAGTGTGTCTTCTGACATGTTTGCTTGAGAAATAAAAACACTACACACTGCATCAGTTAGGGTTAAAAGAACTGTTGCCAAACATACTACTTGCCATAAATATTAATCACTGCAAAAATTATTCAGTTCTAAAATCTTAGGAGTTTGCTTATTTAAATCCAATCTTTTCTTTGGCCAGGAAGTGTATAAAATAATGAATTAAGGCAAAATGTCTCTTGTTACTCACCATAACCTTCTTTCCCTGAGAGGAGGGAACAAGACATTGCATCAGTAGCTGATGCTATAGGGAAACTCCTTTCTCCAAGAAATACTGAAGCCTGATTGTATAATGCAACGCCTCAACATTGGCAAATAATGTTTAAGTATTCAACTGGACACAGGGTCTCCCGCTGTATTAGGGGGGCCTAAACAGTCACTGCCTCAGAATCTTTTCACTAAAAGCAAAACACCATACTGTAGCATGGCAGCTTATACAATGTCTCGTTCCTTCTTTGCTGGGAACCAGTTTATGTTGAGTAACCAGAAACATTCCCATTTGAGTTTGGTTCACTCGACATTGCACCAGTAGCTGTAAAATAACACAGTGTTACCAGCGAAGGTCCAACTCAGCTGCAGCTGTAAGTGAGGCTGTTGACCATGTTCTAGATACTTCTAACGACAGACGACTATGTAAGCTCTTTGTGACATAGTGGCCATAAGAGCAAATTCAAAAGCCATTTGTTGTTTGATCAAATTCATTGTATAATGACCACAAATGATATTTTGTAAATTTCAGAAGGAGTCTGCAAATTATGTTTCAGGTCTCTTTGATAAGAGAAACTTATTTCCAACTAAAGACACATGAAATGCCTTTCTACAAAGTGAAGCCTCATATGAATGTTATGATTTCCTTTATGTGTGAAAGGCTTCTCTCCACTGTGAATTTTTATGTGAACCTCAAGGGTTGAATTGTTTGTGCAGTTCTTTCCACCTTTCCTCTTAAGGTTGTTCTTTCTGTGGAACTCATTCCACACCCATGACTTATAAATCAGTTCATTCTTGAGTGAATCCTCATGTGGTGATTAAGTGATACGTTGAATCTGTAACTTTTTCCACACTGACCACATACAAATGGCTTCTCTCCAGTGTGAATTCTCACATGGGAAGTAAGGATTGATTTATGTGTAAAACTCCTTCCACAATGAGGGCATGTGTAAGGCTTCTCTCCAGTATGCATTCTCATGTGGCGTTTAAGGCTTCCTTTTCGAATGAAATGTTTTCCACAGTGTTGGCAGGTAAAACGTATCTCTCCAGTGTGAATTCTCATGTGGACTTTGAGGTTTCCATGTTGATCAAATCTCTTTCCACACTGAGGGCATGTGAATGGCTTCTCTCCGGTGTGAATTCTCATGTGGACTTTCAGGCTATCTTTTCGATTAAAACCTTTTCCACACTCTTGGCAGATGAAATGTTTCTCTCCAGTGTAAAGTCTCCTGTGGACTTTAAGGCTTCTTTCTTGAGTGAAACTTATTCCACACTGTTGGCAGGTAAAACGTCTTTCTCTAGTGTGAATTTTCATATGGACTTTAAGGTTTCCTTTTCTGTTGAAACTTTTCTTACACTGTTGGCAGGTGAAAGGGTTCTCTCCAGTGTGAACTCTCATGTGGACTTTAAGGTTTCCATGTTGACTGAAACTCTGTCCACACTGTTGGCAAGTGAAATAATTCCCACTTCCTGTCTTTTGAGCTCTTTTTCGAGAGGAAGTCTTTTCAGCCTGTGAGCAACTGAAAAAATTTTCTCCAGTTATGAAATCATGATGTTCCTCATGCTGATCTTGCTCTTCTGTTTTATTCAGTCCTTGACTCTCTTCTTTCTGTGCAATCGTGTCTAAGGTGAAAAGAGCCAAATACACGTTAACCAAAGTTTAATGGCATAAAGACAACAGACAAAACCAACAACATTTATGCTAGATCCTATAACCACTAAACTGCTGAAACAGGTGTTTTCTACAATCCCAGAATCTTTTCTCAATATTACTGACTCTATGCTTATTTTTATGTCCCAAAAAAGTTTAAGCTGTCAGATGTTAAACCCCTCATGAAAAAAAAAGAAAAAACATAGCTTGACCAAAGGGAAATGGCATCGTTGCATCCTTGCAAATATGTTCAGTTTTGCAAGAGAAACAGCTGGCATTTATGGACAAGCATTAGCTCAGTTTAGGTCCTATCTATCCAACAAGTAGTGGTACTTGTGTTTGACAAGGCACCTCTTATTTACAAAAACAAAGTATGGAGTGCCATAAGGCTCAGTATTAGGTCCTCTACTGTTTCTCAATAGGGCATTCAAGGGACCATGAAATCAACTTAGCGCCTAGAAGGGCTGCACTGATCAGTGTGACAGATTAATCTGATTTATTGATAGAGATTCATCAATATGCTGATTAAGGACTGTTGTGACAGTTCAGGTACAGGATGCTTTTGTTACTACCTCCTTCACATCTGTAGCATTTGCATTGTTCCAACACGTAACTCATGTTTGGTCTCATCTGGTAGCATATGAACTAAATACAAATTTTGTAGACTGAAGTATCTTAATGTACAATCTAGAATTTTTTTAAAAAGCAGGGGTGTTCAATTCCAGTTTTTTTTTTTTTTCTGACTTCCACCATGGGAGTCAATGTAATCGACTTGTCAACTCCACTTACTTACTCTTACTCCACTTACAAAACAGGGTCAGGAATGATACAAGATTGCAGTTGGTATTACACACTTAACTTTTTTCCTTGACATGAAACCTTAAATTCCCCTTAATAAAACAACAACACACTTTTAGCGTGACTATCCAAATTAGTCCAATTTAGCAATGATAGCTACTCATCATTCCAAGGTAGTATCAACGTTGTTGCCAATACCTAATTTTACAGAGAGAAAAGTCATGAGAAACAGCCGTGGTTGAATATAATTTAAGAATTAAACAAACAAGAAAGAAGGTATTCCTTAATGAATTAATGTCATTACAACGGTCAAGTGATGCCGCTAAACCCACACGATCATGTGCATTGTGCACGTCTAATTGAACAGGTACACAATACATACAAAAATACACACGATCATGTACACTTGTTTTGTTTATTCTTGATGTGAGTTTTTGATGATTTAAGGTTAGGTTAATGACTATGAATACAAATAGGTTAAACATGGAAAAGCAAATATATTTATTACATTAATATAACATAAATTAAGCAACAAAGTTGGCATGTACAATTACAAACTCAAGTCAACAAGGAGAGTAGATTCCTGTGCTGGAGCTGAGTCAAGGAATCCAAATTTTTTGAACCAACTCCCTGACACTGGTAAGCCCGTTTCCGCCACTGAATTAAAAAAAAGAAAAAAAAAAGGATATTGCGACTTTTTATCTCACAATTCTGACTTTTTTTTCACAGAATTGTGAGATATAAAGTCAGAATTGCGCGATATCTGACTTCCGTCTTCTGGCTTCTGACAAGTGCTACTACATGGAGTTTGGGATGAGAAACAATATTCACAACAGATGCTTTCTCTAGTGCACAATTTGTGTTTTGATTTGAAACTGATTGTGTTGCTCAATTTAAATCATCTATCATGTTGCAGTTCATCATAAAATTATTGGCCACTGGCCATTTTATTGGCTCACTAAAATGAAGAAAATAAGAAAATTTCTTCTTATATTAAGAAAAAGTGTATACAACATGCAGTAGTTCTACCAAGCTGTGACAGGGGAACAATGTTTATTTATTTATTAGTGCACTGTTATTTTAAACATATGACTTATTTATCAGTTCAGTTTTGGGAAGAGAAACCAACCTGTTTGTTCCTCAGTATCTTCTTGTTTCAGTCTGAACGTTTCTTCAATCTTTATGTCTTCACTCTCCTCCTTAATAAACACCATCTTTATAATAGTGCGTCACGTGGTTCTCAGTTGCTTCGTCCAGGTGTTTTTCTGTGTGTTTGGATAATTTGTCATGTTTAAGATGAAAATAATTAACAGAAAATAATAATAATAATAATAAAAAGTTTAAGATGAGAATAATTAGAAGAAGGGGGGAAATCCAAACTAAAACTCTGGGTGTGTCTCAATCAGCTCCCTAGTTCAGTAGTCAGCGCACTGGCAAATGAGTTAGTCAGAGTGATAGTTAATGGTCTTAATGACCTGATTATACAAAAACACTCAAAAATAGCTTTACAAATTAATAAAAGAACACAAATCACTTAGACACTTCATATTTCTGATTTACACTTCATTGATTTGTAGATTACATTTAAAAGATTAAATTCAGTTAAATGCATTACTTGTGTTTGTGTGGTGATTCAAGCTGTTCTAGTCAGTGAATCATTTTATGAAGCAATTGATTCAAATGACTCGATTTCAAAAAGCTCCGTTTCTCCATCACTACTTGCCAGTGAATGCACTGCGAATACCCGTTAACGATTAACAGAATCACGATATCGTGAGCGAAATGAGACGCACCTTTTCTGTTACTCACTCAAAATAAAACAAAAGTAAATAAATAAACGTTTAATGCTATATAAAGCATTACAATTTTACAATTTAACAGTAATTTATTTATTTTACACCGCTTGTAAAAACCCATAAAATAGACTGAGTGCTTTGTTTTGTTTCCATGTAAACACTTTAAAAGCTTAAAAACAGACCTTTCTTCAGCCGCATCAAATATGCAGCCGTGTGACGTCACATCACCAGACCAAAATAAAAGCCCTGTCCACACACTGTCGTCTCAAATCACAATATATATAAAAATATAAGGCATACAGTTTAGATAAAAAATAAATAAATAAATAAATAAAAAGGTTGGTTATGCAATTATTTCACAACTGTGTTTATTGTTATTTACTATTTACTATTAAGATTGTACACCAAAAAAAGACCATTAATTGTGGGCAAGGCAGAATCACTTAAGTAAAGAGGAACAACAAAAATGGAAAAAAAGAAAATTTCATCTGGCACAATTTCTTTTAACTGAAGTATCTGTTGACTAATTTTGGTGGTAATACATGAACAGCAACTGCAATTTGATAATGAAACTCTGGGTGCTTCATTGTGTCCTGTTGAAAAAATGAAAAGAGAAAACAGCAGTCTACCTGTATAAAACCACTGATTCAACTGATCAAACACTGTTCATTAAGGTCTCCTTTGTCATTAATGAAGAATTAAAGTTGTTTATTAATATCACGTCACTTTTCTTACCATGTCGTACTCATTGTCCTCTAAAGACAGAGACTGATGCAAAAAAGGTGACCACAACCTTTTTATTCATGAAATATTATTAATGAATAATCTAATTTCAATATTATTTACATGTGAACCTAATCTTGTTCACACCATTAGTTCACAAGTTATATATCTTACCTCTGTAAGTTAGTGCAAAGTAATACCTGTGAACCTTAAAGCAAAGTGAGACATTACAGCCTAAACACCTGATATTGCACTATACTAATCTATTTTTACTGACTTGAAAATGGTTTTGATTAAGATTCAAAAGTATGAATGTTTATTAAGCATTTACAACGTGCACTATTTGGCAGATAATGTCATAATTTTACATTATTAGAGTTAATGATTTTTAATGCAATTTTAAATGTGTTATTAGTAAAAAATGAACACCTTTATAAACCCTTCAAAAAGGGAACCTTAATAAAGTGTTACCAATTCATATTCGGGTCAATCACCTTCTCTGTTTTCTGATTTGCTTTCAGAACTCCTTCTCACATTTGTCCTCAAAAGTGTCAGGAAGATTCTTGGCCAGCACTTCTGTTTGGCTCTCAGCCTCTTTTAGATTCAGGGCAGAGGCCACTGGCACTTATGGATGGGACGCCCTGAGATCAGCCAAGTTCTTCAGAATCTCTTAAGTGCTGCAGTATAGATACAGTATAGGAAGTGTTTTCACAGACTCTGTGTCTGTAGGTTATTTAAATCCTCTACAGTGGCAGGATAGTCACCTTTCCAGTTTTTATAAAGATAAAAGCCATTCAAACATACTAGAAAATAGAATGTCCCGCCCCAGTCCATACTCTTTTAAAATTAGAAGATGTGAAATGCTCACTTCCAGTACATTCAATGGGTATTTCACAGCTGGTTCATGGACAGTGAAATTATATTGCAATGTCAATTATTTGAATTATACATGACAGTGACTGCTGCTATAAGTAAAGTGATTAAGAGTGACATCTAGTGCTCAGATTAGTACTACAGTTGATATTCATTTTTATATAAAACTTTAATACACAAGAGTGACATAATTACTTCTTAATCAACAAATACACCAGGAATTAAAAGTAACTCCCCCATAATATTTTTTTAATGAGTAAATAGTATAAATTGAAGAAAACAGACAGTCACAATTAATTTTGTACAATTAATAAAACATATTGCAACATCTGTTCTACCTATGTTTGTATGTGGCCCTTATTAGCAAACCTGTCCAGGGTAGTGTCTACTTCTGGCACCTTTGAAAAATGCATATAAACAATTTTTTTTTTAAAAAGTGTCAAAAAAAAGTTATTACTGAAAAACGTTTTCTGCCCCTGGTGGTTTCTGCACCCAAACATGACTGTTTTGTCTCTTAAACAGAATCTCACATATCGAGGGGTGAGAACCAGGAGGGCGTAAGTGACATTTCACCAACTTTACAAAAATTTTACCATAGTTGGATCTGACTTTGTGTACTGATTTCAATTGTTTATAATACAAATTTGTACACTAATGGATGACAGTACTTTTGCCAGTAGAAAGAGCTCATTAAGAGCTTTCATTTGATGTATATATCTCCATTTCACCAAAAATGTCACTTACGCCCTCCTGGTTCTCACCCCTTAGATTTTCAGCATTGTACTACAACATATATTTAAATTTGTATAATTCACATATGAATACATCTGACATGTTTGTGTGTGTGTGTGTGTGTTTGCATGTAAATTTCTTTGGACTTCTGTGTTTTCAGACTGCAGCGTGTGTCCAGGACTTTTATTTTGGTCTGGCAATGTGACGTCATAAGGCTGCGTCGCGCTTCTGCGTCGGTTTTGATTCGGCTTTAGAAAGGTTTGTGTTTTTAAAGCGTGTCTGGTGCGATTTGGCAAATAAAAGAAAGAAATAATAATAATAATAAGAAGAAGAAGCAGCAGCAGCAGCATGTAAGGTAATTAAATGTCTAATGTGTCTAAAATGTCAATTCAATTTCATACCGTTTACAAACTATGTGAAATGAATTATTATTGAATGTAGCAGTGCAATGCTTACATTAAGAAAGGTTGTTACAAGTAAAGAGCGCCAACACTTTATTATTAATAGATTAAAAGGTGCGTGTCATTTCGCTCCCCATATCGAGAATTGATATATAGACAACTGAATGGATTTTGTATATTTGTATATTATTATTTTTATTATCTGTGTCTTGTCGCTGTCATTCTGTTGCACTATGGAGCTTCTGTCACCAAAACAAATTCCTCGTATGTGTAAACATACCTGGCAATAAAGCTCATTCAGATTCAGATTCAGATTCTGAATGAATTGCTTTGTAAAATGATTCACTCATTCCAGGCACTTGAATAAACTGTTGGTTATAACAATGCAACGAGAACAAAAACACGAGTAACAACTTTTACAAACCAAATGCAAATGCTTTCATTACGTTTTAATTAATCAAAATGAATATAAATAACATGTTAAATAGTGTCTTTAGTTTGGCTAATAAGGCCATTTAAGACCATTAACTATCACCCTGACACAACTTGACAAGTGCACTGAATACCGAGCTAGGGAACTGATTGAGATGCATTCAGAGATTTAGCTTAGATTTTTCTTTCTTTCTGTTAATTATTCTCATCTTAAACATGACAGTGTGTCCAAACACACAGAAACACTCCTGCTGAAGCAACTGAGATCCACGTGACGCACTATTATAAAGATGGCGTTTATTAAGGAGGAGAGTGAAGACATAAAGATTGAAGAAGCATTCAGCGTGAAACAAGAAGATACTGATGAACAAACAGGTTGGTTTTCATTCTCAAAGCTCAAATCTACAGAAATGAGTGATGTTGAGGAATGTCATATGAGTGTCCTAATATATGAGTGAGCACATGCAATCACACCAGTGTAATTAGAATGAAAAACCTGCTTTCATGCTTTGGCTGCCACTGAGCCAGAAACGGACATGCTCAGTTCTTGTCATATATCGCAACTGTACAGTGTTTTCAACCATATATTGCTTATTTCATTACAGCCTAATTCACATATCTGTTTTTTACATATCAGATGTTTTGTCCTATCCCTAAGACACAACTGACTACTTTAATTTTGTGTCATAAAAACATTTGAGATGCAAGTGCATTTAACTGCTCACAACAGAGTTGAAGAAAAATGGTGATGCATCAGAGAATCTATTTTTTTTCTTCCACACCAGTGACTGTTGGTGATAGGAGTTCAGCGACAAGACAAAATTCTGTATGAATTATCTCTAAACCATTTCTCCTGTGTTTTATAACTGTTTGAATGTAAAGAGAGTGAAAGGTTAACAAAATTGAGAATAGGTTCTGTGATTACAGGAAACAATTTTTTCGCAAGGCTTTGATGTCTGGTACTTTGTGCCATTAAACTGGTGTTAACTTACATTTGTCTTTTTCACTGTAGACCTGATGGCCCTTAAAGAGGAGAGCCAAGAACTGAATGAAATGGGAGAGGAAAATCAGAATGAGAAACATATGTTCATAACTGGAGAAAAATCCATACAGACGAAACAGAGTTCTTCACGAAAAAGAGCTAAGAAGACCAAAGCTAACTGTCCTTTCAGCTGCCAACATTGTGGAAAGAGCTTCACACAAAAACAAAACCTTACAGTCCACATTAGAGTTCACACTGGAGAAAAGCCTTACACCTGCCAACAGTGCGGAAAGAGTTTCAGTCAGAAACAAAACCTTTCAATCCATATGAGACTCCACACTGGAGAGAACTCTTTCATCTGCCAACAGTGTGGAAAACGTTTTACTAAAAAACAAAACCTTGATATCCACATGAGAATTCACACTGGAGAGAGCGCTTTCACCTGCCAACAGTGTGGGAGCAGTTTCACTCAAAAAGGAAACCTTAAAGTCCACATGAGAATCCACACTGGAGAAAAGCCTTATGCTTGCCCTCAGTGTGGACAGAGATTTGCACATAAAAACACCCTTAATTCTCACATAAGAATTCACACTGGAGAGAAGCTGTTTATGTGTGATCAGTGTGAAAAGAGCTTCACAACAGAACTAAACCTTAGATATCACATGAACATTCACACTGGGGAGAAGCCGTTTGTATGTGGTCAGTGTGGAAAGAGTTTCACACGTAAGGTAACCCTTAATTACCACATAAGGATTCACTCAGGAGAGAACACTTTTAAATGTCTTCAATGTGGAAAGAGTTTCAGTCATAAAAGTAAAGTCAACACTCACATGAGAATTCACACTGGAGAGAAGCCTTACACCTGCAAACTGTGCGGGAAGAGCTTCTCACAAAAAGGAAATCTTAAAACTCACTTGAGGCTTCACACTGGAGAGAAGCCTTTCAAGTGTCTTCAGTGTGACAAGTATTTCACATATCAAAGAGATGTGAAACGTCATTTGCAAACTCATTCTGGACAGAAATTGCAGAGGTCTGAGTGGGACAAGAGGTTTAAAAAAAACAGAAATTTCAGAAATCACCAGCGCAGTCACTCTGGAGGAAGGCCTTTTAATTGTGATCAGTGCAACAAAACATTTCTTTTGTCATCATACTTACAGATACACTTGAAAACGCATGAAAATGTGAAACCCTATTTGTGTTCTTTGTGTGGAAAGAGGTTTAAATGGTTCGGCAAATTAAAATTGCACCAGAAAATACATCTCTGTGTGAAATTAAGGAAACGTTCACACCGCAGCTGAATGTGGACAAAATGTGATTGTCCCCTTCTTTTATTTGCATCACCTCTTTATACTTTGCTTTTGGCGTTTTGTTTTCTTTTTTGCACATTAACACCTGTATCTACTCCTAACCATTTACTTTGTTGTAGTTTCGAATCTTGAGAGGTTGTGATAGACATCCTCCAGTTTTGATCATATAGAGACATCTCTCCATTCCATAAACTGATATATTTGTTAAACTCATACTACAGTGTAAATGAGAGATTATGAATAAAATGACAAACTACATGAAATAATGAACATTGTGTTGCATTATATGATTCATCTTTAGTGAAAGAATGCACTGGTAAACATATCAGTCTGGACTTGAATATGGCTACTGTTGGGGCTCATCTGATGACATCTGGACCTGTAGTGCCATCATGAAATTTACTCCTACTTTCAAACTTAGGAATAAAAGCAAGTTCTCAAATTTCTTAAAGTTAAGAATCAGTCTTACTCTCCCAGTTATTTAAGACGGCTCGAGAGGTCTCTTAAGTGGTTAGGAGTTACCAGTAGGGGCTTGTGATGGTACTGAGACAGACAGAGACGTTTGCGAATATTTCAGGAGAGGAAGAATGTTCTTGAAATGTTTGACGATGAGCACTTAATCAAACGGTTCCTCAGTTATTCAAACAGAAAACGAGCAAAGTACATTTACATTACAAAAGAACATCAACATTTTTATTTACATAGTTCACACTTACAGCAACTTTATGAAAGCTATTTGCAAAAAAGTATTTTGTTCGTGTAAATATTGGTTGGTCACTAATCTTCACAATGAGTAAATAAGGCAGATACTATTTGCACCTCAGTGTATTTTAAGGTGTACCATACCTAAGCAGGAAGGATTACTGATCAGTTTTGAAGTGAACAGCAGGCAAACAAGATTTAACTTAAATGTGATCAAGATTATGTGGACAACATAAACAAAAGCCTTTTGGCTTAAGATAAAACAACACTAGTTGTGAAGAACAGGGTGGATCACATTAACATACAGTGACCACCATGAAGGAACTGCTTCATTCTGCTTCATCCTTATCAACAAATTTTTTAGGATGCCCAGGTAAAACATGTTTTCCCATTGGGACTTGAAACCCCAACGGTAGAGCAGATCTCCACATAATTCATAGACATTTCTATTATATAAAATAGACCTTTTCCATCTCTATCCACCTTATCTTTCCCATAAAGGCGGCTGTGGCCATTTTTAAATTGAATGTGTCTATCTGCTTCCAGCTATTTTTAGCTCTACAAAACAGCTCATGTTGCTGCTTGACATTGAAAACTGTTATGTCTTACCATATCATTTTAATATATTAACCTAATTGTGAACACACTGGTTTGTGGTGCAAACAGTTTTACCGTTTACTGCACTTTGTTATTCTTCTGATTTATTTCCCTACAGCGGCTAATGAACCAGAAGTCCTGCACATTCACAGAAAATGGCTTACTTCCGTGATGAAAAATAAGGTGTATATATGGAACTGTATATGTTTAATGGGTATACATGACCACAAGGGTTAAAGTTCAACATTACAAATTGTGTTTGGACTCTGTAAATAAGCGCTGTGTAAAGGAGGAACCTTTTCATAGTTCCTAGAACTATTAGCGGAAGTTACTGGTTTTTAGCATGTTCGCACCATAGGAACTGGGAACGTATTTAAACTCTGCAGTTTAGGGGAACTAAATTAGCTCCTACTTCAAAGTAGGGTCTAAAACAGTCCTATAAGAACTACCAGAGACGTAAGTGTATGCTGATTGGCCGAATGCATGTGGAGAAACACCGGCACCCACCATTTTAAAAATCCATGTAAACACACAACATGCATTCACGGAACATTTTACAGGACAAGATGTAAAACAGCGATAGATGGACCGACTCCGAAGTCTTGGCACTTCTAAAAATTTATGCTAGGGAGGAAATCCAACGTGATTTTGAAGGAACCAAGGGAAACATTTAAATTTTTAACTGGATTTCTGCTCAGCTAGCAGGATGGGGCTTTCATCACACGGCAAAGCAGTTCCACAAAAAAATCAACAAACATTCTTCTTGCTATTGTGTCAGGGCACCATTTTCAGAAAAAGCCTTCATGAGCTAGCTTGTCAGTCGATACGCTGCATCTACAATGATTGAATGGCCAACTTCTTGTCCACTGACATTCCTGAATTGCTGTGAGACCAACTTTACTCTTTCAACCAGCTCCAATAACGCAGACAGACGCAGAACCCTGGCATTGTGCAAACTGCCATGTAGCCCGGCAACCACTCATCAACAACTGCCTGAAAAACAATGGAATACCACCCCTTATGACTGAAATGCTCTGTGTGGTATTCCTGGGGAGCCACAATAGGGATGTGGGAGCCATCAATAGCCTCCACGCATTGCGGTAACCCCCGTCTTTGCTCAAAGTAAAGGGACAGTTCTTTCATCTTCTCTGCATTTGGCATTTAAATGACTTCAGGCAACAGGATGATTTCAACAGAGGGGCAGAAGTCTTTCACGCAGTCACGGGCAGTTGAAATGCCAACTCCAAACAGATGTGTGACACTTCTGTACTTCACGTTAGTTGCGAGTTTCCACACTACAACAGCAACTCTTTTTGATGAGGCACAGACAGATGATAGTTTGTGTCCATTTTCTCCAACACTGGCTTCAGACATCAACAGATGAACTGAAAAGTTTCCTGGGACATTCGAAAGTTTTGAATCAACTGCTCATCTGTAAAACCAGGAACGACATTTTTCCACCAGTCATCAGTTCTGTTCCAGACCCAAACTGATGGTGAAGAGCACTGTGTGATGGTCCATAAACTAGGTCTGAAACACTTTCAGTACATTTTTGTTGTAAGCAACATCATCATCTTTAGAATTTCCAGGAACACTTGGATAATGGTCCTTAAATACATATAATTTAGTACATAATATCAATGTATTGACATCTAGTAACTAATATTGTAAGTTTTTATAAACTACCGAGGACTATACTATATATAGGTGCATAATTAATGTGATAAACAAATAATGTGAATTCCTTTACAAAAATTTAACAATGGTTTTCCTAAAAGCGAAACCAAAAAAAGGGTTACTGTAGTTACATCATGGTAACCACAAATTAACCATGGTTTTGCTACAAAAACAATAGTTAACTATGGTATTTGTGTAGTTATACAAATGGTAATCAACATAAAAATATCATGATAACGTCCTAGTAATCATTAGAACATTAATGCTTGCATTACTCATTTCTTCCTGTGTAGTTATTCATTAAACATGAAATAGTATTTTAAAGCGTTACAAGACATAAACATAATGAAGGTTAATGTTAACGGCATTTACCTGTCGTCTTTGTCTACAGTGTTGTGCTCTTTTCTCTGACTCGATCATATGTAGCAATGCAAGTGGCCATAGGAGATTTAGTCTCTTCACCCTCTGATTTACTCTTTCTAGACTGCATAACTTATGTGTTTACATTCTATCTCCGTTATCAAGAAAACCAGTATACATATCACAAACACAGCTCTGATCATGGCATCCTCCATCCTTCTGTTTACATTGTTGAATTCTGCACTAAAATGACTGCAGTCAGCCGGGTTAAGTTACTTCAGAGTTCCTGTTGGTGGTGCGAATGCAACCAGGAAAATGGCCCTGGGGGAAAATTTAGTTCTCAGGAACCGTCGTGATGAGTATTTCCTAGAACTATGTGGTGCAAAAGTGCCTAATGTCACTTTACCAAACCTCTTTCCAAACACCTTAGTGTGTATTGTCAGTATATGATTCTTAATTTTTGCATTTGTTTTTGTATAGCTGATTGTGTAGTCCGTTTATTAAAAATCATTCTCTTTATTTGTTGAATTCAGACTAAGGTTTACCTTATTCGGCTCACAGAAACAACAGTTTCTGAGTCATTCTGAGTCACTTGAATTCATCAATTTAATGCACTTTATCTATTCATAGTGTTCATTAGTAGTTGTTAGTTACTCTTGTCTACTCTTGGTTTCATGAGGCAGACCATGGATGGTTTGTAGCAGCACACATGGAAGAAAAAGTGTATTGCTCAAAAATTGTTATAGGTTAGGTTATTCCAAAAACACTTGAAAAATCTTTCCAGCACTCCCTAACAGTTACCAGGTTTTCACTTCCTTTCGAAGTGGTTTTATTTACATCCAAACAAAGATCAACACGTACATAGAGTTCAACAAATATGGTGAACATGGAAGCTTGATTTTACAATGAAACAATGTGGTGTGTCCCCAAAACCTGCAGGTTTTCTCATAATCTTAAATTTTTTTTTTGGGGGGGGTGGACAGATAGAACAAATCAAGATGAACAATGCAGATGACTCGGCGATAGTAAGTCTTCTACAGGAACATGATTTTGTAGTAAATGGCTTTGTGATGTGTAATAAATTCCACCTTCAGTAAATGTGGAAACTAAGGACATGTTAATGGACTTTAAGAGGTTGGCATTAGGTCAAGTGTTAACAGATAAATGGTGTGGATATTGTACTGACTGAAGTATAAATATCTTGGAGCAGTGATTGCAACAAACTAAATTTTGAAGCAAAATATCAATTGTTTTTGATCAATTTTTAGACAAAAACAATTTATATTTCAAAATGACTTTGAGTGTTTTATTGAATCATTGTTTACTTTTTGTATAGTAGCTTGGTTTGACACTCTTACATTATCACACAGCACCCTAACCCCCCCCCCCCCCAATCCAATATCATCTACATGAAAAACACTTAAGTTTCTATTTGTAAACGTTACATTTATTCATACCTCTAGCAGCATGTTCTTAATACGCTGAATGCTCATTTTTGAAGACCGTCCCCTTGAGAACACCAAGGACATTATTTTAGGAGAGTACTGGTCCAGTTTTGCCATGAAAGTTTCCTCCAGGTCAACAGTGGTGATCCTTGTGAATTCTTCGTTTATCTGTAAAAATAAGGCACAAATAAAAAGGCACAATTTGTTAATGTAGAAAAATGAATGTAATTAGCACAAACTGCAAACTACTTTATAAAAATATATTTACCTGAGCGGCATCAAAAAGTGCAGGCCATCTGTATTTTAAGTCATTGATTGGTGTTGCTTGACTGACAATTTCCTGCCTGCGAATAGAGAATGTCTTTGCCATTTTTTCACTGATAATCCGATAGTTCATCATACCCTTCTTTACTTCGTTTAGGAGCTCCACTCTTTCATTTTCCAAGCTTTCTTCAGTTTCTCCTTGTGGGTGAGGGGGTAAAAAGTTTACCTCTGCTTTTCTTGGCTTTTTTATATTTTTTGCAGGTGCTTTTTCATGTGCTCGCTTCTTTTTGATAGAGTTAACATCGAGCTCAGGGCATCCAAGCCCTCTCAGTTTTGCTCTATAGTTGCCCATTTTATATTTTAGTCTCTGTCGCCATCCATAGCATCCATTATATGAGCCTGGTTCTTTAAGGCAGGGATATTTCTGAACCAGCGCTTCAGCAACATCAGACAACTGCGCGCTTGTTGGGTAGGCCACATACTGAAAGATGCTTTCAGCCAGTTTCTCTAGGATGTCTGGAAGGATTGGTGCAAAGTTGAGTTGAATTCCATCCTTCTTGAAAGCTTCAGTTCCTGCAGCAAGCACAAGTTCTGTATCATAGGCAAAGCGAGGTACTGAGAACTCAGTAGGCCAACGCTGTGAACGCTGAGTCTTGTGTTCAGGTGATGGAAGAATCAGTGTATCCTGCGATCCAGAAAAGGAACCGCTGATAGAAGGAAAGATGTCGGTCACTGAACTGTGGACCGAGGTTTGGATGCAGGCCTTTGATGCATTTTTAATGGAACTCTCCACATCAGTAAAAGTCAGAGTAAGGGTGGGCGGTTCAACAATGTGAATCACCTTAATTGTGTCTTTGTCCTTGATGTCACTTGTTGAGGTAAGAGAAAAATATTCCTCCCCGAAATCAGCATCCTTATAATGCAATGTAAAGTTCCCATTAAGGCCAAATGTCTTCCTCACAATAGACTCAAGTTCACACACAGTCCCAGGGATTCCCTGAGGCAAGTCCAGTTTGCGAATGTCATGGTCTTGAAGAATGATACGAAGTTTGGCTGGACAAGACTTTGGAGCTTCTGTAAGAGAAATCACATCAGTTTGAGTTGCAGAAAATCAAGGGGATGGGGGTCTTTCCTTGTAAACCTCCCTTGTCCACTTGAAGAGGAATGTGCTTCAAAATAGCAGCAGGGAAAGGTGTGACTGCTAGAATGTTTAGCTGTTAAAAAACCTGCACCTGGAACCAACTTCCAGATGACAAACTTAGCCCCAACAATTGTCATATTCAAGTACAGACTGAAACCATATGCTTAATATGCTCTATTAAAATACATGTAGACTTGTTACCAATGCATGATAAAGGAAATGTCAAATGGGGGGGGGGGGAATAAATAACCAGCAAGCCAGTATCGCAGACTATTAAGGCCTGTTCACACCAAGGAAAATAAATAAAGATAACCATAAAGATACAGTTCGAAAGATTGTTCTCAATACTAAAGGCCATTGCACACTGAGTCCGAAATTTCCACATGCGTTTTTCCGTATTCCTCATCCTTTCCTATCAAAATGCATGCTACAGATGCGAAAACGCAGAAAATTGAACCTGATCCAAATTTTATTATGACGGACGAAAGTTTTGGAGGCAGTGTGAAAACGTGATTGACACAACGTGAGGTCGTATATATTTTTTAATGTGCGAAAATTTAGGATGAAGATTTCGGACTCAGTGTGCAATGACCTTGAAGAATAGCAGAGTCCACACTACAGCTATAATGATAAAGGCACAAGGAAACAATATCGTAGAATCTCATTTTTAACAGCTGATGAAAACAGCTGATGAAAACCTTGACATCCAATCAGAATCAATCCTGATATCACAAGCTTGGTAATTTAAAACGGCAGACAAGCGTGTGCTTAGAATAAACAGACAATATCATCCACTGGAGTGGACGCTAAAACAGGCCTAGTTATCTTTATAGTTATCATCCTTGTTGTGAACAGACCTTTACGTGTGTAACTTGAGAGAAGCAGAAATCATGATCCCAATAAAATATGATTAAACTTTGATTTAAAAAGGGAAAAAAAAAAAAAAAAAGTGCGATTTAGGTATGCACGATTAGTTACTTGCGAACGTCCGCTGAATGTCCAATGTAGTGCAGTTAACGAAGTAATTGAATGCAGAAGTCCTAATGTGCCAATATAAAACCAACTTTACCGAAGTACAAAATAAATGTTCTATACAGTGAAATGATAGAAATGAATGATTTTCATTGTTTTTAGTTTTGAAGTTGCTATTGGGTAGTTATTTATTTAAAGTTAATAATCGTTTTAACTATTTTTGTATTATTTTCCTTTATTGAAAGCATGACAAGTCATAATAACAAAGGCCCAACTTGGAAGTAAGATCTTCTCAAACGCACTTAAAGGCAGCATTAGCATTCGACTGCTCATGTGATCTCAACACATCTGTCCACATGAGTCAACCCACTCAATATCAAATAAATCCTTTTAATTAGGACGCTCGTATGACATTCTTCAAAAATATCACTCATTTCTGTACAACACAACATTTTAATAATGATCAAATGATTGAGTTCAACTTTGAGAATGAAAACCAACCTGTTTGTGCCTCAGTATCTTCATGTTTGACTCTGAATGCTTCTTCAATCATCATGTCTTCCGTCTCCACTTTAATAAACGCCATCTTTATAACAGTGTCTCACATGGATCTCAGTTGTTTCAACCAGAGTTTTTTTTTTTTCTGTGTTTGGAAACATAATCAAGTTTAATATAAGCATAAATAACAGAAACAAACAAATCCAAAATAAATCTCTGGGTGTGCTTCGGTCAGCTCCCTAGTTAAGTAGTCAGCGCACTGGTAAGGCCCGATTAAGTTTGACACACACACAAAAAAAACCCCCTCAAAACCAGCACTTCTAATAAAACAAACAAAAAAAAACACACATTTTGCAAACTCTTCGTGTTTAGTTATGGATTATATCTGAATTTAATTATTTGAACATAAGAAGAGATTACACTTTAAGACACTGCACTTTCATTAAAATGTTTGCCATTTGTTTGTAAAAGCATGCTGCATTTACACTGTTTTAACCAGGTGTCGACAGCGTGCGGTGATTCGAGCGCAAAACAGGGAATCATTTCGCGAAGCATTTGGTTCAATTGACTCGAATTTTCGAAAAGCCCATCTCCTTTCACTACTTACCAACGCTGAATTCATGTTTACGATAAACTAATTCACAATATATGGATCGAGCGAAATGAGACGCGCCTTTTCTGTTACTCCTGAATGCATGCGCTTTACTCACACAAAATAACGATCGTTAATGTTAAATAAAGTATTGCAATATTATATTAAATAAAGATTGCTTAGCTTTACATCGCCTGTGGAAGAAACTATAAAACAGACTCAACAGTTTGCATATATTTAAAAACTTTAAATGGTTAAAAACATACACCTTTCTTCAGCCGAGTCGCAACAAACGCAGCAGCGCGGCACAGCCTGATGACGTCACATCAGCAGCCCAGAACAAAAGTCACGCTCACGTGCTGCTGTGTACAGTGTTGCCAGATTGGGCGGTTTTGAATTTGATTGTGCAGGTAAAAATTGGCTTGGGCGGGTGGACAAAATTTGGGCGGGTTTGAAAAATGTGCCTTTTATAGACTTATTTTATAGAATTATTTAACAAAACCCAAGTGTGCACATACTCCGTTCAATTAATCATCGTGACGTTACTAAACACGCCAACTCGTGCTTGTGTTGACGCCGTCGCCGACGACTCATGAGCACGCGCTTAGCCAATCACAAGTGATAGCAGCTGCAGCCAGCACTCAGCGGGAAATATAAGGAATCAAGAAAGATGCCGAAGTGGGCAAAATATTTTTAAAAAAGTTACAGAAAGGAGTGGGAGAGTGTTTCGGACCTGAAGTCATGGATAATTCCACCAAAATCGGATGATAGCAAAGCTCACTGGAAATTCTGCGACACGAAAATAAGGGCCCACTTACAGGATTTGAAGGACCACGCCGAAACTAAGAAGCACAAGATGCGGTGCCTGCCCACAGTTAAGCAATTTACAGTGAGTAAAGCTAACTTAAGTACTATTTGTGACGACTAGAAGCGACGTGAACTCCGCATATACGTTGCTTGTCACACATCAGTTAATGCTGTGGATGAATTATCAGACATACTGAAGGATAAGACCGGAGCGTTCCAGATGCACAGAACCAAATGTTCGGCTGTCATTAAGTCAGTTCTGGCATCATATTTTAGAGATGAACTTCGACAGGACATTGGTAACTTACCTTACTCCCTTTATTTGGACGAAACAACCGACATTTCTCTAAACAAGTTACTTTCTATATGCATAAAATATCGTTCAAAGAAACACAATCGGTTTGTGAGCACTTACTTGGGACTGGTCGAACGTTTGGACGCTGATGCTAATGGGATTGTGGATGCCATCATCGGCTTTCTGCAAGCCAATGCGCTGGACATAGCAAATATGGTTGGCATAGCAACGGATGGAGCAAGCGTCATGGTGGGGAGACAACATTCTGTGTATACGCTGCTCAAGCAGAAACAGCCTAATTTACAGTTAACCAGATGTGTATGCCATTCTCTGGACATTGTAGCTAAAAAGGCAATGCAGCAGCTCCCTAGCAATATTGAATACATGATCAGGGAGACTTATAACTGGTTTGCGCATTCATCTAAGTGCCAGAATGACTACCAAACTCTTTATTAGACCGTTAACAACGGAGGTTGTCCTTTGAAAATGCTTTCTCCAAGTTCCACCCGCTGGTTAGTGACAGCAGATTGCATTGACAGAATTCTCGATCAAGAAGATGCACTTGCTTTATATTTCAGTGTGGCAGCAAGCTCTGAACACTGCTACGCACCGCGGCTTCTGAGTGAAATGTACAAGGACAAGACCAACAGCCTTTACCTACCTTTTCTCTGTCTTTTACTGCTGGAAATAAAGGCTGTCAACAAAGGTTTTCAGTTAGAGACCAGTGATAGCCTTGCAGTTTTCCGGGACCTCACCCGGCTGTACATGTCAACACTGAGACGTATAATTAAGCCGAGCGTTTTCCGAATGAATAATGAACAACAACTCAGAGACTTAAATCTAAAATCCTCAAGTATATACCTCTCACCTAAAGATGCTGACCTGGGGACCACATTCAGTCAGAAGTTGGAGGCAAGCACCCTGTTACCGGAGAAAAAGCAGGTGGTCTTAACACGCTGTATAGACCTCTTAAAAAAACTCCTGACCCAGTATCAGATGCGTTTGCCTGCATCCATGGAGCTGCTGTGGAAGCTGGAACTCCTATGTCCCGCTTCTGTTGTGTCAAACAAGTCACCGTTTTGTGAGTTGCCTAAGGAGTTCTTTTCAGGCTCACCAGATTTACTTGAGACTCAGTGGAGAAATGTTGCCTCCGCAGGGTTCTCATCTCACTTAACCATAGATGCGTTTTGGTTGGAGGTAGAATCTTTTCAAGATGCAGGAGGAAACCACTGCTTTCAGGATTTAGAACTTGGTGCAATTAAAATCCTTACTCTGCCTATATCCAACGCTCCTGTTGAAAGAGCATTTTCGCAAGTCTCACTGCTTAAAGATGACACCAGAAATAGAATGGGATTGCCGCTCCTTTCAAGTTTAATGGATGTGCGCTCAGGGCTCGCACAGAATGGATGGACATCGGCTACATTCCGTCCTCCCCAGCAGCTGTTGGGGAAGTTTGACTCATCCATGTACTAGACAGCTCAGCCAGACTGTACATAGTTCGGAAAAGTTGCATTCAGATGTTCAGCTGTGTTCTTCAGCATCCTGTGAAGTTACAACCGACAGCATGTTCCTGTTCTGCATTTAAAGGTAGGCCTAAGATCTCTTGCTCTCTCGCTAAATCCTGTCTGTCTCTCTTGCTCTCACTCACGCATGTTTATCAGGAGTGAAATATAGTAATAATAATAATTATTATTATTATTACTACTATTATTCAAATAGATAATAACATTTAAATACACATGGTTATTATCTTATCTTGGGTTTTTATGGGTGGGTGGCTGGGTGGGTGGGGCGATGTGAACGGGTTATGTTGTCATTTTGCTATTGTGGTTCTGTTACTGCTGGTGTTTATCGCTAGCTACAGTATGGTACATTAAGTGTGGTAGTTAAAATAGCTAGGCTAAATATTGAGCACAAATTCCGAGTATGGGTCACCATACTTGGCCACACACCACTTCCCCTTTCCCTTTCTATTTGACATCTAAAAGGAAATGTCCTATAGACGTATTGCAAATGAGCAAACACTAAAAAATACATCTTGCAGATGTAAATGCAGACGTCAAATAGACGTCTCTGAGATGTACGTGTGCTATCAGGGAAACGGGTGCAAATTTCGACAGCTGAGAAGGGTGTTAACGTTTTTTGACTGAAATAGCCTAGAAAAAAGTCAAGATAAGAGCCAAAAATTATATTCATGTATTTATTTATATGTAACTAAATTTAAAATAAAAATGACTTTACTTGAATATATGATCTGTTAAGCATCATACATAACAGATAGTTTTGTGTCAAAAATTGTTGAAAGGGTCTCGATTAGCAGAACACACCAAGCATGGAGAGGTTTTGAACTTTTTGATTAAAAGACTACCAAGGTTCATAACTGTTGATTGCTTTTGAAAGGTATTCAAATAATTGATGATTGGGTAAATATGATTTATTGTCAGTAAACAATTTCATTAAAACAACATCCATTAAGAAATAAAATAAATGAACCGAATAAGAAAAATACAGATGTCACATTTTGGCAAGCCACAGAGTGTGGCTCCTGTCAGACATGTTGCTCTGAGAAAGAGAGGGATTATTGTAAAAATCTAGATAAATCTAAATAAATAATAGCTTTGTCAACAAATATTTCACCTTTATATATTTGTATTTAGCACTTATTTCTTGACTCATGTTAAGAAGTTTATTCATGTATCACATCTCCTTTTCGCAACATCTCTGATAACAGAATAAAAGAGCTTGTTACAACATTGAAATTACAATTAATTATGTACTTAGACTCATACGCTGAGACTCACACGTTGCCCAAGTTTAGACTAAAACATTTAAGTAAAATGCAGAAATTTACCCTCAACCCAAAGGAAATACTACTTCACTTTTTAAGTTTGATGGTGGAAAATAATACAAATCCAAGGTGGCGATGTGGCCACGATGCGAAGTGGAGTATTCGTTCATAAATAAATGAAACGCAAACATTCTTAAGCATATCTATCACGAATACGGTCCGTGGCATTCCGTTCGATTGCCACCAGAGGTCACCCCTTCATTATATTGACTCTCACACTACACAGACTGTTTCACGTTACCTTGGACTACATTTCCCATGTGCCATTTCACTGATCACATGCTCACCTGTAGCCAATTACACACACTATATAACACTCACTCAGATCCTTCTCAAATTGCTGAATATTGTTTAGCGTTTATCACTGTGTTATCTGATAGCTACTTTACGGAGCCTGCCCAAGTTTTCCTTGTCTAGTCATAGTCTTGCCTTGCCTGTTTTCCCGTGTTCAGATTCTTGTCTGTGTTTTTTGGATTACTACCCTTTTGTCTTGCCGTTTGGACTCTGTTTGCTCCTGACTGGACTATTGCTGTGTACCTGGATTATCTCTCTTTGCCTTGCCCTGTTGGATATTGTTTGCCAGACACTGATCACGTCTGTCCTTGGATTATTCTTTGTCTTGCCTACGTCGTACCTGTTGTTGTTGTCAACCCATGCCTATTTTTGACCACGTCTTTTGATATATAAGCTTTGCGTATGGATCCACACGCCTCTCTGTCGCCTTGTTACAATATCAGTATTTTATTTATTTGTTGTATTACTTGCAATAAAAATGAAAAACCATGCAGCAGGCCTATCAGTATTTTCTGTTTAATTTTCAATTCATGTTACTTAATTTATTTAGACCTACATGCTTTTTTATTTAAATTAAACTGCACATTTCCATTTATTGTAAAATTAGACATTGAAAACCACAGATCAAGCACAGGGTTCTGCATGTTAAGAGAGAGTTTTTTTTCCTGTTGATCCTTGGCTTAATTTTCTGTGGCATTTGAATTTTTGTTTCCTGAGAGGATTAGGCTCCATTGCTTGCTTTGTTTTGCCGAAGGTGCCCAGTAGCTTCTCAGGCTTGTTTCACACTTGTGCCCTGTAACAGGCATGATTTTCCTGCTCTCCAGCCCTGCTTCGGACAGAATTTGAACTGCAGTGCTTCTCAAGGAATGGTTGGTGTGTCTTTTGGATAACACGAACTGCAGAAGCGAGGAAGTATGTTTCTGAAATCATGGAAACATAGTTCACACCCATCGGTTTGTGGGGATACCAGATCTTTCTTTTCTCAAGCTCCTCCTGTGGGGCTTTCAGTGGATGAAGATAGAAGGAAGTGAAACAGGTGGGCATTCAGTGATGTAATTTTTGAAACTTTTAGTTGGGCAAAGGGAGTCACCTGGATTGGCAAACATGAGTCCTCGGTAGCAGTCTTTGTTGAGATCGGTGGCCTTTTTGTGATTTTCTGTTTCTGCAAGACAATTTATTCAACTTTTTTGTCTTTTTTTAATAATGAATGAATGCTTTCTTAACTCTCAATTTTCCTTTATGTCCCTGGCTCTCCAGGTTCAGCTGAACATCAAACCAGACCTTTCAAACCAGTCCGACTATTGTGTCTGGTGGCAGATACAGAGAGTTACGAATACGCTATATTTCAGTGGTGGAGATGGAAGAATGAGTGTTCAACAGCTATGTAGTATAAATTTGTATAATCTGTTTTTATTATTGTTATTATACATATTAAATGTAGTAACATTTGTGAATTTGATTTGACCACTTGCTTCTTCACTGATGTGTGCATATATTGTGGATGTGAACTTTTTGAATTTGCTTTAAAACATGATTAATACAGCATGAGTTGTGATTAATAAAAAAAAGTCAGTATTAGCAACTAAAAAGTCAAAAATGATGAAAAACTTTTTGGATCCGAGTCAAGTCTTAAATCTTAAAGAACAAGACCATAAACATTGTGGTTTTGTGTTAAAAATCACAATTTCATCACATTTCAAAGACTGTAATCTGACACTTGTGTGAAAGATGCTTTAGGCGACTAGTTGTCATGAATGATTGAATGGATGTCTTGTTCCTGCCAGTAGTGGAGAATTACTCTTAGTTTATTCATGTTTGGAAATATGTCGGAGGGGCAACTGTCCATGACTTCCATTAAAGATGAGAATATCTGCCATCCTTCAGCTTTTCTACACATCTGATTTGTAAACATAGTCAGCTCAGTACCTTCAATCTTTATGCCATTGTGACAGCTTGGTGATTCAAGCAGGTCTTTGTCAGTAAATGCCCTGGATTCTGGTTGACAGGCCATGGCTACTTACATTATACTGATTCTCTTGAAGACAACTTAGCTTGGTCAGTTGTCTGTCCAGGATCTCATTCCATAAGTGCCGTAGGTCATCATTGTTCCTCACATTAGAATTTCTTCCAAGATTCGACACAGCCATGGAGTCATTGAGCCTAGCAGGCAACTTTCTTTGTCTGGAGGTGGTTACATCCCAGTTTTTAATTTTATGTTTAGTCATTGACTCATCTGTGAGTTTCAGAACTTTCTCAAAGTCATACTATGACTTCGGATGTATATATTCCACAGGTTTGTTTTGTGCACAGGGTCTGAGAATGTAATGGTCTGGGTGTACAGTGTCCCTTTAAAGCCTGTTTGGGATTTCCCAAGGCCTGCTCTTAGTGTGAGGGTAGATGAGGTGACTGTAGTCCTGTTGATTGCTTATAATGCACCGTAGATTACATCACCTATGTAGTACAAGTGTTGGCACATTGACACCTACAATAGGGTTAATATCAACTCTGGGCAGAGTTAAAATATAACTATACTAAACAATACCTAGTGTAAAATAAATTTTATGTTGGAATTCAGTGTAATTTGTTAACTCCAATGTCCTGTTCTTTGATTCAACTCTCTTGTTTGTAAATATGGTAAAGGTAAAGAAAGACTGCCAATTACAAAAACATTTTATTTGAAAACGTGCATCATTTTAACAAGTCAACAATCAGTTTTTAAAATGTAACAATATGGCACCAAATATGCTCTATCACTCTCATTAGAAAATGTTTTATCAAAGGGTGTAAAATATGTCAGCTGATCAATGCACACAACAGAAAAATTTGTCACTGCGCTCTTGGGGTTATGCATTTAAGTGTTCAAAGTACAATGCATCAATATTACAAGCAATAAAAAAAAATAAAAATAAGCACACACTCCATGTAATACAATAGTAATGATCTTTTTAAAAACAGGGAATTCATGAAACATTCCAACACATACAAACATATTCAATTGATATTCTGTACTGTAGTTTAACCCAGTTGGTCGTTGACACCTCTGAAAATAGTTCTAAATTTAAAGTTTACCTAAGACTTACCCCACCATCTAAATTAAACACAGTTTTAACAATTACAGGGCCATACTCAAATCTTTTAAAGCAATAGTTCTCATAATAAAAAACTAATTGGCGCTGATGTTGCTTTACTAAGCATTTAGTTAGATTTTTTTAATTTTTCACAGACCTTTTTAAAAAAGAAAAAAAAAAAGAAAAGTGTTTGGCCTCAAAGCGTATACACCACGTGTTACGGAATGAGACTCACACAGAAGATTAATGATTAGAATAATGCAGATGGCATTTATTAACAGCAACAGAGGTAAATAGGTAAACGGCAGGTAAGTGGGGAGTTCAATGCAGAGGCTTCACAGTACCAATGAGAGGAAAGTAATCAGAGTCTTTTCCTTACAGGAGATCTTGGCAACAATGGGGGAGGAGTGGATGACAGCACACACCTCGATGGAGCAATCCAGGGTGACACAACGGAGACATGGGAGTAGACACACGCTGGAAAGGAGCACAGGAGGCAAGTACACGAAGGAGGTAAGTACATCAAAGTATAGCTGGAGTAGCATAGAGAGTCCACTTTCTATGAACGAGACCAGACACTGGAATGGAGTGAAGTGTGTGCATATAAAGCCATCTTGGCTTATGAACTATTTTATGATTACTGCTGTGCTGTTGGGAAATGTCAACACCTTTTGATGCTTTATTTTTTGTTAATTTAGCCACTGTATTGAATAAATACCTGGGGTTATGTTTGTTTTCTTCTAAAAGAGACTAAAAGTAATCAGATCTAGCAGTTTTT